>PVJO010004392.1:0-57471 GCA_004026905.1 Hystrix cristata
AACCAGCCACAACAGAGCTTCTCCTGGGAGACAGCTGACCCCTATCTCCTGCCCCCGCGCTCCTTCACGTTGTGTCGGCAACAATCCTCAGGTGGATCCTGTACACCCAGAACCGCACCAACTCGGTCCAGCTGGCCGTTCCTGCTCAAGCTGACCACAGTAAGTCCACCACACCATTAGATCAACAATAAAAATGACACTGTGTCCACACAAAAGTGCCATGTACAGAGTAAGCCCCAGAGCTCAGGGCAGCAGCTGCTCCCACCTGAGGTCTGTCCTTGGATTTAGAAGGTACAGCCAACAAGAGCAGGGTTATCCTGCTCCACAATGCAGGTGGCTCTGGGCGCCCAAGAGCAATTACCCAAAGTGTCTGGGCCAGGGGTGACGTAGCCTTGCCGCCTGCTGCAGGAGTACAAGGAGCCATTAGGAACACCCAGCCTGCCGTACAGTGGCATTCGTGGGGCCGGTAGAAGTCACCCAGAACATTCCTGATGCCATATGGGTGCCCACCAGGGTCGGCAGGGTCCCCTCGGGACTGCTGCTCCACCTCCAGCCCTGCACAGGGAGGGCTGGTACAGTCTCTCATTTTCTGGACCATTTACTACCATGTCACCACTCAGTCAACACAGGCTGGGTGTGTACTCTTTTCCCACATAGACGCCACCACCAGATGACAAACCTGAAAAGTAAACAGCCAATTTGATCTGTTCCAACAGAGACAACGCCGTCCCCAGGCAGAAGAGCTTCCATGTCTGGGCCTGGAGAGGGCCTCTGGGGCTGCGAGACAGGCCTATGATGTTATAGCCAACGAGGGATGTGCAGCAGGCCTGCAGTCCTCCTGTGCACACCCTGCACTGTCCAGATGGGCTGGGCGGGTTTGTTCCGCACTGGAAGCCATGCAGAGCTGTGACGGGGTGAGGGCCGGGCAGGAGAGTAAAGGGGCCCCGTCTGGGCCCTGGGCTGACCCTGCACTGGTGACCTGCATAGGTTCCTGTCCCCTGAGCTGGGACACGGAGCTGGAGGAGGAAGGATGCCAAGCCCTGTCCCACGGAAGTGCAGCCAGATGGCCTGTCCGTAGTGGGATGGGAGGGTCCTATGGCTAAGCCTGGAACCCAGAACTTGGGAACCTCAGGCCTGGACTGTAGTCTCCAGGCCTTGGTGTCCCGGTGCACTGTGGGAGCTGGGTGTGAACACCTCACACCCTGAAGATCCGTCTCCTCTCTGACTGCCTCCAGTCCCACCATGGCCTCTCAACTGGGGATGAACAACAACAAGGGTCCCAGGGCCCAGAGGAAGGAGAAACAAGCCACAGCTCCGTGGAGACACACAGGGATAGTAGAGAGCAGCGCTGGCCCAGAAGGGACGTCCTGACACAGAGCTGTTATCTGGAGCGGGTGATCCTGGGGTGGCAGCACAGAGGCAAGAGGGGAGGCAGATCTAAGGGGAGTGGCCCAGCAGAGGGCAGGGAGGAGCTCGGGCTCTCCCTGGCTGGAGGACCCTGATGACCTGTGACCAAATCAGGGACATGTCCAGACCACCTGCAGCCGGGTCTCATCACATGAAAGCATGCATACACAGACACGTGCACCAGACGTGCACAGACAGGCGCACAAGACATGCACAGAGTCACACACCTACAGACCTGTCCACGTGCATACACACAGGCCACACAGGCAGACATGCACACGTGCATGCACATAGAAACAGACACAGACACAGACATGTATACATACTTGACAAAACCCTAGAAGAAAGAAGAAACAAAGAAGGACCCAGTTATGAATTTCTTTACATGGGACGACGCACCCGGCTTAGGCTCAGGCACGATTCCCATGAGCCACCCCGAGTCAGGGAGAGGAGGAGGGGAGAGAGCGCCTCAAAACAGACCATCTAGGAGGAGACTCGATCGGATGACACAAGGATGCCTGTCCCGGAGGTCACTGCACGTGGAAACCACCCGGAGACATGAGGGCTGGAGGACAGCCGCAGGCGTGGGGCTGCACCTCACAAGAGACCCGGGATCCCCGAGTGCTGCACACGCGAAACCCTCACACCGCAGAGCCAGGACGGGGTGCACACCCCACAGACACCTCGAGCGGAGGGGAGGGCAGAGGCAGCAACACAGTCACTCTTTCTCAATGAATCTCTCTGGAACCTGGAAGACCCGAGTGGAAACTATTTGTGATGCAAAAGACTACAAAACGGTGCAGGAAAATAAACAAGTGTTTAGGAACTGCTATCCAGCATTTCAAGACACAAGGCAGGGAAGGCCACAGAGCAGAAGGGGACACACGTGAGTGCGCACACAAGTTCTTGGAGCCTCCTGGCCGTGATGAACAGCTCTGCTCTTGCTTTCGCTCCTGTGCTCCCACTCTCAGGCCCGCTCCAGAGCACTCTCTGGGCTGTCGGGAAGGGAAGGGACAGCAGGAGAGGAAGTGCCGGTGGGAGTCCTCTGGGAATCCCGTGGGAATCCGAGCTGCACATGACTCCTGCGCTCCTGGGCCCTGAATGGCCTGACTGTGCTGCAGCCCAAGAAGGCTGCTCACATTTCCGTCTTTGTTCCCCCTGGAGAAGGTGGGATGAGTGACAGGTGCCCCTTGGTGGTGTCCTGGGAAACCCTGCACCTATCCCTCTCTTTCAAATTGCCCACTCTGCAGGCGGCAGGTGGCACGCAGCCCTGCTCACCTGGAGATGCAGCCTGGACGACGTGCCAGCGGTGGCCTCCATGAGCACGCCGTCCTCCTTCCGGGTCCGGAACATGAGCCCCAGGTACCACGGCACAGAGATGGTGATGTCCAGGTCACTCCAGGACACGATGCTCTCACCGCTGAAGCGCTGCGGGTGGGGCATGACTGTGGGCAGAGATGGGGTCCTCAGGAGTCTCCCCCAAATCAGGTGAGCTGCTGAGCACCCTTTCCAGCTGCAGGGGATGGGCCAGGCCTGGGTGGATCCCGAGCCATTTTAACACAAAGGCCAGCCCCGGACTTGTGGCTGTGCCAAGCCTGGTGCCCCGAGTCCAGCAAAAGCTCCACAGACACCAGCCCCCAACCACAAGGGCTCCCATCCACTGCCGGAAGTGCGCAGGGAGATGCAACAGCTGCTGGCCCACCGAGGCCCCCAATGAAGGGGGACCATGGAGTGGGGACGGGGCAACAGACAGCCTCATCTTGGAAACCCACTGCACTGGCTCCTGCTGCCCTCACCCCGAGGCTTGGCCTGCCCGTCAGGTGCTTCACACAGCTGCCGGCAGACCCTAAAGATGCTGCAGTGCAGGGCTCGCCGGCCTGGGGCTCAGACTCATGAGCGCTGGGCGTCTGCTTCTTGCTCTTAGAAACCCGAGACACAGCAGCTGAGTCGGGGCTGCTGCCCTCCTGTGGCTGGAGCCTCAGGTGCCCCGTGATGTGGCCAGGGCAGCCTGACCCCACCTACAGGACCACGAGTGGGAAGAGCCACCCTGGCTCCTTCTGTCACAGATAAGGCTGAGGGCGTGACACGATGTCACAGCACACACCCTCAATCAGTGCATGCCAACCAGAGGCATGGTGACCATGGAAGCCGGCCACGTGCTGCCGCCGCCCCTCATCCACCCTGCTGACTAAACTGTGTGCTTCCCGGGAACACCGCTCCGTGGTTCCCCTGGAAACCTGGGGCAGCTCCGTCCCACTGATCCCCCGAAACAGACACAAGCACATGGCCCTGTGGGCGCACAGGCTGAGGTGGAGAGTGGTGCAGACCAGCTGGCCAGCTCTGGCTGGACATGGGCCACAGGACAGGAGCAGGTGCCACCTTGGGGCCTGGGGGTTAGAGCGGTGGGCGGCTCTCACAGCCCTGCCCAAGAGTTCTGGGAACATCTGAGGCGGGGCCTTGGGCACGCCCAAACAGACCTGGTCTAATCCCTCCACTTTTATTTTAAATGATGAGTGCTGGTGATTTTAAAAATGAAGAGACTAGCCAGGCATGTAAGCCTGTAATCTCAGCCCTCTGGGAGGCTGAAGCAGGAGGATGGCAAGCTCAAGCCCAGGCTGGACAGCCCTGTAATTTAATAAGACCTTGTCTTAAAAAAATTTTTTTTAAAAAAAGGCTGGGAATATAGCACAGCACAAAGGCCCAGATTCAGTCTTCAGTAGCACATGCATGCATGCAAACACATGCGCGCGCCCACGCGTGCACACACACACACACACCACACACATGCACGATGCCTACTCAGTATTGTATGGCTTCAAAAGGAATTCATTACTGAAAACCTGTCTGTGACCACACAGGACGTGGGGGTGGGGTGGGGACAGAGGGACGTCTATCCGTTAGGTCCACAGCATGGTCTAATCAGCAAGCAGCCAGCTGGAGGGTGTCCCCAGGGTGGCAAGGGCCAGGGAACACCCCGCAGGCCCAGTGCCACACGAGCCACCCTGCTCCTCTGACCCTCGCCTCCTCCCACGCTGGTCCCCGGGCCGAGGCTCCCAGTCCAGCTCCCTGACCCCAGCCCAGCTTCCCCCTCGTGTGGTCCCCAGGCCGCGTGGGTGCGTAGGATGCCAGGCCTCACCTTGCTCACAGTTCTTGCCGCCAAAGTGCAGTGGGCAATGGCACAGGTAGGTGCTCCACCGGTTCACACAGGTGCCCCCGTGCTGGCACATGGTGCCCTCGCAGAAATTCCTCTGGGCAGTACAGCCTGGTGAGGGGAGTGTGGCAGCCTCAGCATGCACCCCACCCACATACTGAGAACCGGGCCTCAGGTGGCCCGGAAGGTCACCCACACCCCGGCTCTGGGTTCCCAGACCATCGCAGCGGCCAACCTGGGCATCAGGGACACACTAAAGTCCCAGGATCACGGTGCCCCCAGGTTGCCCATGGCCCCCAAGGCCCCCTCCCAAGCAGAGGATGGCCCCCCAGTGACATGGAAGAGGACCCCCGTGTGGCCCACGGGGTCCAGCAGGCACTGCCCTGGCCGCTGGGCGCACCTGCCCTGGTGCCATTGTTGGCGATGAACCCAGCCATGTCCACATTCTGGCCATCGACGGACAGGTTACGCATGCAGCCCACGAACTGCCGGTTGCGCACAGGGAAGTCCTCTGGCAGGTTGGGGACGCCGCCCAGGAGCAGGGGCCCCGTCAGGTCTAGGGACCTGGGGAGGCAAAGCCGTTCTCTATGATGTCCAGGCAGCGAGAAGCAGCCTCTCCCACCAGGGACAAACACTTCCAGAGCAGGCGGTGACCAGATGCCAGGATAAAGGGCACACTGTGCTGCTGGGGCCACCTTCGGCCTTCAGGCCTTCCCTGTGCCTCTGTTTCCAACTTCACCTCCCATCCTGACAAACAGCTGCTCAGGCCATGTGGTGACCCCAGAGCCCACTCGGTCTGCAGGGCCCCTCCTCAGGTGGAAAGGGAAAAACTGAGGCCCTTGAGGTGGAGGCCCTCAGGAGGACAGAGAGGAAGGTGGTGGCTGTCCCAGGCCTACAGCAGCAGACGCGGGATGCTCAGGCTCACCTACGTGTGGGCCACACAAAGGCCACCTGGTGTCCCCGGTGTGGACTGAGCACAGTAGCCACACTCACCTTTTCAGGTTGGCATCACAGTCACCAGGCCATGGTCACGGCCCAGGGGCTGCCCTGGTCTCTCTCTGACAGACTCTCGGGGGCCCCATCCTAGAAGGTGCTAACATCTCGGAGAGAAGGTGGCCCGACCATGCGGAGGGGAAGTGTGGCTGGGGTGTCCTGTGCCACCTGCCCAAGTGCATCTGCCACAGTGGCCACAGCGGACACGACTACCAGGATCCCCTGGAACACTCACTTCTTAGAGCCGCTCTGGGTGCCCTGCGCGGCACAGCTGTAGTTCCCGACATAGCTGCCGAAGTGCACGGCCACGGCCGTGTCACAGTCATCCACGGTCACCACAGCCACCTTCTCCCCAGATGGCCCATGGGGCAGGCCCAGGCGGCCGATGTTGGGCTGTGGGAAGAGAAGGTGCAGAGGAGATCAGGCACCTCCCTACACCCCTGTGGCCCCGGTGGTCCCCCAGGGTTCTCAGGGTCCTACATATCCCATTCCCTCCAGGTGGTGACCCTCCCAGGACCCCACGCATGTCCCCCCAGATGACCCCCGAAGTCCTTCCAGCTGCCACCGCAGCAGCCCTGCAAGGTTCCTGTATGCTCAGCACAAGGCACATGAGGTCTCAGAGGCCCCCACCTGGGCGCCGTGGAGGGTGGCAGCTGGATTCACCCCTCGCCTGTGCTGGGGGTCCGAAGCCCTGCCAGCCTGGTGGCCACAAGGATGACCCACAGCACTCCCACCCAACCCCAACACAATGGACCCGGCCAGGGAGGTGGTGCACAGAGCCCAAGAGGGCAAGTGCAGCCCAGGAGCACCGTGAGACCCTGACTTCACCCAGGAAGCATCCCTCGAAGCGGCGAAGTGCACAGCCTGCACGGCTGTACACGGCCACCCCAGCTGAGCTTCCCTCTCTCCATGAGGCCACCATCGCCGCACCTCGGCTCCTCCACATACAGAGTACGGATTTAATAGTAGAAACCTGTCCTCTCTGCATCACAGGACTTCGGGGATGATGTCAGCGTAGGACAGCTGGGCACCCTGCAAGCCCTCCTTAGGCAGAGCTGAGGGAGGTTTCCCCCGCTCAGGCACCCTGGGTGCAGTCTTCGTTCACATCCTTGATGCGATCACCCGCCTGGTAAGCGCTTTTCTTGAAGGTTTGCCTTTGTGTTCAGTCAGGGGACTGTGTGAAATCACCTGCTGTCTCCCCAGTAGCTGCAGGCTCTGGGGAGAACACGCGCCAGTGCTCATCACGGGCCCTAAAACGCCAGGTGTGGGCCTGGAGAGAGAAGAGCCTTCCTCCGAGGTGGGGGCCTTCACGAGGCTGCTATGTGCGAAACTGCAATTACTGCGAAATGCTGCTCTCCGTCGAGGACAGATGGCCCAGACGCTCGGGGGTCAGGAGCAGGAAGGAGCAGCAGGGGCCTTGGGAGAGGGCGCAGGACCTGCCCAAGCCCAAGGGGACAGAACACAGGACTCGGCCTGAGGCTGCTTCTCGCAGGCTCACAATCCCCAAGGGTGGAAGCAGCCCAAATGCTCACTGACAGACAAATGGGGAAAGAGTAGTTTACCCACGTGGTGGAATATTACTCAGCCATAAAAAGGAATGGAACAGCCAGATGTGGTGGTGCACACCTGTAATGCCAGCATTCTGGGAAGTGGAGGCAGGAGGAACACAAGTTTAAGCCGAGCCAAGCAACTCAGTGAAAGAAAAACAGAAAGAGAAAGGAAGGAAAGAAGAAAAGAAAAGAAAAGAAAAGAAAAGAAAAGAAAAGAAAGAAAGAAAGAAAGAAAGAAAGAAAGAAAGAAAGAAAGAAAGAAAGAAAGAAAGAGAAAAGGAAAAGGAAGGACAGATTTGAGAAATCAGATGTCCAACTTCCTCCTGATGAGGACGACAATAAATTAATTTTTAAAAAAAGACTATGTTGCAGCTGGAAGGCTACAGGCCGCATGAGAAGCCAGGAAAAGATGCCAGGAGATGGCGATGGCACCGGTAGCCTCCAGCTCCACCCTCCCTCCGTGCTCCACAGAGAGAAGTGGTTTAAGTGGCTTATTCGGAGATGGGGACTGGAAAAGTGGCCCAGCCTCCTGGGCCCCAGCACAGGCAGGAGGAATAAGAGATCAGACAGAACGAACCAATCCCCAACAATTTTAAGAAGAATTTTTAAACGTTGCCATCGATTTATACAAAAAAAGGAAACACTGTGTGATTAAAGGGCCCCAGAGAGGGTGTCTGTGTTTCCCAGTTCCTGCCGGGGGGGGGGGGCTGGAGACCCCACCTCCTGCACAAAGCCCCCAGGGAAGCGCAGGACCCCAGGCCTCACTGTGGGGGCGGGAAGCTTGCAGGTGGCCCGGCCTGGACATCCAAGCGGGCAAAGCAGCCACAACACACACAGACGGAGGCACAGCGCCCCCATTCCCTCAGCCTGGGCAACCCTGGGGGCACTGTGCCTCCCAAGGGGGGTCCCCAAGGGCCCAGCGTGCAAACCGTGCAGACCAGAAGCCCTGACGCAGAAGCCACGGCTTGGTCCAGCATCACACTTTCCCAGCATCCTTTTCTCCTCTCCAGCCTCGCTGGGCTGCCTGGCAGCCCAGGGGCGTTTTTGTGTGAGCATAAAAGCCCTGGGTACTTGTGAGTACTCACGTTTCTGCAGCCTTTTAACCTACTGCTGTCAAGGGTCCTGCGGGGCGGGGTGCGCGGTCCGATTACAGTACAGGGGAGGTGCACAGAGCACTCGAGAAACCAGACCCGGGAGGCAAGCCCGGGACGTGAATGGATTCATGCTCAGTGTCAGCAATGATTAAGTGGTGCCGCCATCACAGAACACACAGGTGGCTGCACCCGGGGAATGTGTGCAAGAGGCCACGTGTGGTGCCCCACGCCACCACCCTGTCACCTCTCACTCGCAGTCAGGTGCAGAGGGATGGAAATAGTGGAGGGGACACGGCCTTCCAAGGGAGAAACCAGCAGGAGGGGTCCTGAGGACTCGGCTCCCCAACACCCATGGGCCTTGGGACTCCAAGCCCACTCTGGGCGCCTCCTGGGAACACTGCTGGGCTCAAACATCAGGGCACAGTAGGACTGCCCCAGACCTGGTGGGCCCTTCTGCAGCCAGGTGTTCAGGGCCAGGATTCCTGCAGGTTACCTCAGGGGTGGGGGGGCCCTCCTCTCCCCTGACAAATGAGGGCTCAAAACCGAGGGCTCCTTAGTGTATCGGCAGCACCTTCTTGGGGAGCCACAGCAACATAGTCCTCTTCTTGGGGCCATGCAGACACAGTTGCTTGGGGACCCTTGGGCACCAGCAGGAGGCAGTCCTTGGGGATGAGGTGTGCGTCCGTCTGTTACTCCAGCCGGTGAGGGGGCAGCAGCCCACCAGGCCCCTGTTCACGTGGGCCTGGGTGGATCCTGAGTCGCCCACAAACCTGGCAGCCGAGTGCCCAGACAGAGAGGAGAGAGCTCAGGGATGAGGGCGCAGAGCTCATCTCTCAAAAGCGCTGCGCAGAGCAAGGGGGAGACGCTGATGGGAAACGTGCACGCTCACACTCAGTGCATATTCATATTAATTTACATGTGCCATACTCACTGGGAAGCACACACTCATTAGCCTGTGTACACTCGCACACTGACACTTGTTCCAACTCATGGGTGTGTGCACACTCACCTGTTCAAACTTGCCCATGCACAGAGAGGTTCGGCCACACTCTCACAGGAACACTCACACACACCGTCAGACACTCACACTTTCCACATGTACACAGAATCTTGCACACTCACACAGGCTCTGACAAGCCCTGGCCACTCCTGCTAGGACCCCAGAGCCCTCCGTCCCTGAGGCAGGGTAGGGATGGAACCCACAGGACCTGCCGCCTCCTGCCTCCTTGGGATGAGACACCAGGAGCTCCGGGGACAGGAGTGGGTGAGAGACACCTGGGCAATGGTTGGGTCTAACCACGGCCTCATCACTTGCCCGATGCCTCAATTTCCTCATTGTCTCCTCTCAGGGTGTGAGGATCGGGCGAGTGTCACACACACTCAGCACAAAGTGGGACATCATTGAGTGCCATCGCCTTGGTGCTGGGGGTGGCAGAGGTCAGGCCAGGGGGAACCAGGGAGGGGACAGAGATAGCCGCAGCACACTGTGCTTCAAGGCTGGGCTGGGACAGGTGGAGGAAACAAAGAGCCTCCCACCGACAGGAAGTCCCTAACAGAGGGACGCCCAGCCTGGTGACACAAAGGCCCTCGGATGGGCGGGGCCAGCCTCTAGGGGCGCCATCGCGTTCCTGCGGCAGGTGGCTTTCGACCAACCCACGAGGTCATGTTCAGGAAAGGACACCAGGCCACTTATCCTCCAGTGGCATGGGGTATGTCCTCCCCGACTGTGGCCCAGCCACTGGCTCTGTGGAGGGGGCACCGCGTCACCTCTCTCACGGGCTTGCTGGCCCCCTGGGGCCCCTCTGCGGGCTTTTGTTACCCGCCCCTGGGCTTCAAGGGAGGCGGTTAGCATTCCAAGCCCGAGATGGAGGATAAGGGCCATTTCAGACACCGCCCGGGGACCCGTGGGAGCCGGGGAATGTGCCCCTCAAGGAAGCGGATACCCAGGATATACAGGACACCACGTGGGCCAGCGGGACGGGCCGCGGGGGTAGGAAACACCACCGGAAAGAAACACTGTTTGCTCCAGATCGCGCGCCGTGCCCTGGAGTCACGAGAGCTTTTACAGTAACACAGCCCCAAGCTCTGGAACCGTGCGTGCATCTTACGCAAGCGCCCAGGAAGCCGCACCAACACGACTCGCTCAGGGTGGGCTAAGGTAGCAGCCCTCACTGTCTGCTTGGGCAGAAGGGTTTTCTGTGCTTTGCAAAGCGGAAAGATCTTCCTAAGAGTTTACAGTCTTTATCTTGAATATTCTTCAAATACGATTTGTCAAAATAGAAAATCTTAAAAATATGGTTTATAGGAGCATAAACCAGCCGGTTCCCACTGTGTCACGCAGGTACGTGGAAAATGGCACAGAGGACATTAAAGGAACATTAATGCGGCCAGGTATGGCGGCACGTGTCTGGAATCCCAGCACACTGGGAGCCTGAGGCAGGAGGATTCCAAGTTCTAGATCAGCCTGGGCAATGTAACAACTCAGAGAAACTGCCTCAAAATAAAAAATAAAAAAGGGGCTGGGTCATGTACAGGTACAAAATAACCATGCTGATTATGATCATTATGTATACAATGTACCAATACATGTTCTTGGTAAAAATAAAAAATTTAAAAAAAAAAGGGGGGCTGGGAATGCAGCTCAGTGCAAAGGCCTTGGACTGATCCCCAGTGCCAGGCTGGGGGAGAGACTCACCCATCTCACTTATCTTTCCTCCCCAAGGTGCGCACTGCACAGCACACTGCTTGCCACCCAAAAGGCCGCAGGAATTTTCTGCTGCCACATGGCCCAGCACTGCCAGGGGACGTCGTGGCTCCTGCCGACTACCCGCCTAGAGGCTGGGGCTGGGGGAGGGCTGCGACCTCTTCCACCCTCTGCCCAGTGACACCCTGGCATTTGACTCCTCGGCTCCTTCCATCTCCCTGGCCAGGTGGGGACAGCTAGACCACCTGTGAGGACTGACCTGGAAACACAGACTCCCTACAGGGAGTGATTTTTAATGTTTTTGTCCTCTGCTGCACTCTGTCCCCAGGCCAGTGCCCAAGCAGCAGATAGCCCTTAGATGGTTGATGAACGAATGAACAGCCCATCCCCCCCCCAGGATCTGGGGGTTCATGTGCAGGCCTACGAGGTTTCAAAAGATGTGAAACCCCAGTGAGGGCGGGGCAATTCCCAAGGACAGGAATCTGGAGGTCACTTCAAGGTCACAGGAATCTCCCTCTACATGGATCTCTGCCCAGTCAGAAGCAGAGAACAGAAATAGACATCAGCAGGGCGGCGGAGACCCCAGCAGCAGCCTGCTCGAGGGCACGTGGGCCTCTCTCAGCAGCTGGTGTGGGAATCACAGCCATGTAGTGGCGCCCTCAGGCCAGGCACCCCTGAAGACAGCCATGCTGCTCCGCCCTGTGCCCTAGGCCACCCGATTCCCCCAGCTGACCCATTCCTCGTCCCCATGTCCTTCCTCAGGGGACATTTAGCAGGGACTGGAGATATTCTGGCATCTAGCGACTGGTGGCCAGGGACACTGAGCAGGACAGCCCTACACTGGAGCCATCAGCCTCAAAGGTCAGCAGCACCCGGGTAGGGACGCCTGTGTGCCCATCTCCCCACCTCCATGCAGACCTGGCCCAGACTCCGGCCCCTGGCACTGCCCATACCAGGTCTATATATGTTTCCTGTCTCTGATGGGCCACACTGCCCAGAGTGGTATCATGTCAGGCACATGACCCACCCTGGCACATCCACGCTTCTCAGGCCACATGTCCCCTGCTGGCCAGTGGGGCGTGCTGGCTCTGGGAGACGCTCCCTGACATCCTGGCTGAGCTGAGCAGGAGCAATCCGCGTCCCCCGGGGTCCTCAGGGCCCCTCCCTGACATGCCCATGCCCACTTAGCCACTGAGGCTCCCCAGCAAGGTGAGGGGTGCAGCTGGAACCCCTGTAGAGGGCCACAAGTGCCGCTCCGTGAGGAACAGCGATCTGGTGACAGTGTAGAGGGCCCTGTCCTTCCATCCGTGTCCCCTCCAGCGAGAGCAGCAGCATGTCCACATCAGAGCTCGCGCCACAGAACGGGCCTCTCCCACCCAACGAATGCGGAACAGGACCGCAGAACCTGAGTTTCAGGTATGCAAGAGCAACTCAGAACGCTTCATGCCGAACACTTCATGCCGAACGCTTCCCACAGGTGCTGCTGGCAGAAACATCTAGCCATCGTGCACAAAGCCTCAGGGAACACGCAGGTCTACAAGAGGCCACGACCATGGACACCCCATGGGCCTGCTCCTCCCGGGGGGCTCGGATGAGGCTGGGCGGGATCGGCAGGGCAGGGAGAGGTCACCCTTCAAGACTTCCTGGAGTGGCGTCCAAGGCCAACACACTCTGTGGTTTCGCGGGAGGCGAATCAGACCAACAAATCCTCTTGTTTAGAACCTCATTGAGTTGAGCAAAAGAAAAAGTAAACTGTGCCTGCTCTGGCTTCGGGGGCTTGAGGAGGGGTTCCCTGGCCTCCACTGGCTTCAGGCAATGGGGAGCCCCAGGATGGGGTCAGACAAGGGACAGGCAGGTGGGCGCCCTTCGCGTGGGTGGTACCTGCCCCCGAAGCCATAGGGTTGCCCCTGCCTGCCCAGACTCGAGTCTCTGAAACAGGATGAGGACAGACAGGTATAGCTGGTAGAGCGCCCACCCCACACTCCTCAGCTGGTACGAACCATCATAGCAGCACCTCGCTCCTGACTGCGCCCGGCCACCTTCCCACCAGCCTTTGGTCCCCATGAGGCCTTCTCCCCAGTGACCACTGCAGCCACAGCAGCAACAGACAGCTAAATTCCTCCCGGGTCCCCACCCCAGCGCAGGGGATTTCTGGGTCCCCTCCATGGCTGCTCTTGCCCTCAGTGGCTTCCCCACAGCATGGATTTGAACCACACAGTGTAAATGCCCTGGGCCAGAAAAGTGGCCAGGGCAGTGTGCGGCACCTCAAGATACCGTCCTACCTTGTTGTAGTACTGGACCTGCACCGAGTGCCAGCGCCCGTCGCTCACGCCCCCGGGGACCTGCGGCGTCACGGTCGTTGTGGTCTCACCTGCGTAGGAGAGCGGTGCAGAGGGACGGCAGGTGAGCAGCGAGTTTGGTCCCGCCCCTCCGAGTGGCACCTGTGGAGGCCCCGCTCACGGCGAGCGCACAGCGCACAGGTGTCGCCCCTGACGCTGCACCCAGACACCAGGCACCTGGCTGTGGGCACGGTCCCCTCATGGCCACTGATTGGCTTTGCTTTCTGGTTACAGGAGTAATCTTGTTCATGTTTTTTAGATGTGAAAAACGTAAAACAGTGCTGAGAAGGGACCCTCATTGGGGTGACATGCATCCTTCCCTCTGTGCATGGAGCCGACCCGGATACCGGCACCAAAACTGGCACACAGTCCTGCTTCCACCTGGGTCACTTAACATGCTATACGTGCCATCCCTCGTCTTTACTGCTTCTATTTTAATTTTTTTTCACCATGCTAGGGATTGGACCAGGTCCCTCGCACTAAGCTACGTCATCAGCCCTTTTTTTACTTAAGAGAAGTCTTGCTAAGTCGCCCAAGCTGAGCTCAAACTTGCGATCCTCCTGCCTCGGCCTCCCAGAGTGCGGGGTTAGAGGCATGCGCAGCAGGCTGCACTAGGTGAGGGCCCCACCTGCCGAGAAGGTGAGCTGCACCTGCTCGCCCACGACCTCCAGTGCGATGAAGTCGTGCTTCTCGTTGAAGCGGCCATTGTAGAGCAGCAGCGCGTCCCGCTCCCGTGTGGCGAACCTGTGGGGTGGGCGGGAGCCTGTCGCAGGACGACCCTGAGCCGCCGGGTTGCCCAGAACGGGGAGGCCGGGCAAGGAGGGCGGCCCACGGGCCAGTTCAGCAAAGGCCCTGGTCTCATGCCTTCTTCATGCAGGGAGTTGACCTGATTAGCAGACCAGAAGCCCTGGAGGACTTTGTGACAAGAGCCAGGAGAATGCGACCAACTACAGGTGCACAAGGTTTGAGAAGCATGACACAGAGCAGACAAGCCAACCACAGATGTGCTCGGCCAGCAAATACAGGGAGCAAGAACTCTCCTCCTGGACACAGGCCCAGGGATGTGGCACCTGGTCACACAGAGACACTGGTGCGGAAGGACCGCGCGGAGTCTCTCCTAGTCCCTCTCCTCTCACTCCAGCCAATTTAGCACCATTTTGCTCCCAAACAGGAGCTAAAAGGACCCTGGGGCCTTTGCACCTGCCACTCCCTTCCTGGTTACAATCTTCCCTGGTGTGCAGACCCCCAGGAGCTAACCCAACTGCACCTCCCTGGCCCTGTCAGCTTGTCGCATCCTCAGATTTATTTCTGAAATTATCCTGCTTCTGCATTTCTTCATAAGAAAGAATGATGCTAAAGGGGAGGGATTGGGACTCTCGCTGCTGCATCCCAGAGCCGAAAGCTGGGCCCGGTCCATCTTCATGTCCACAAGGATGCTCCAAATAAACGTGCTGACAAGGTGCGAATGTGAGTGAACAGGGTGCGAGAGAGGAACAGAAAAGTCACTGCTCTAAGCATTCAAAAAGTAAAACAGCCAGTTCCTTGGACAAAAGCCACTTGCCCCTCACAACCCTTCTCCTCCCTGCATGGTCCCGATGGGGTCTTGAGACCCCCTGGAACACCAAAGCGCTCCCGACACCCCCAGTTCCAGAGGCCGAGGCCCCCCAGGATGAACATCACCGCAATCACAGGGGACCCTCATGCGACGTCTCCTTGCAGCAAGCTGGTGGGAGCCAGCCTCAGGCAGTGACCTCGGCCTTCTCCCCAAGGTCCCGAACCCCACAGATCCCATCCAGACCTCTGTCCCTGTGTCCAGCAAAGCACCCTGGCTGAGGACAGACCCCAAGACAACAGCACCACACACTAACTGGGGGATCCAGCGCGAGGCCAGGCCCACTGAGTGCCACACTGGTTCCAGGATGCAGCCAGGTGTCACTCGGCCACAGGTCTCTGCAGACCCAGGTAGGAGGGAGCACGCACACACCAGCCGCCGCTGGGGACAGAAGAACATGGTGGGCCCCGGCAAGGGCAGGAGAGAAACATCAGCTGAGGCTGGAGGGGCCCAGGGCCACAGGAGGACAGGACAGAATGGGGGACAAGAGGTGCTGGGCACAGAGCCCGCCTACCCTGGAGCCCGCATTCGGCAAACAGTAACTAGAAAGAGAAGAAGGGCTGGGACAGAAACCACCTGAGACAAAGCTGTGCGGCCCAGGCCACCAACCCTGTGTGGCACTTGCTCAGCTGGGGGGCATAAGGGCCCCCAGTAGCTCCTGGGGCACCCCCACCCGGGATGTGCCAACTCCTCTGAGAAAGTTGGGGAGGACTTGTCATGGTTGGGCCTGTGAAGTTAGTCAGGCATAAGTGAAGTGGCCCGTAAATTGTTACTGCATAAAAGAACCCCATGAAAACTTGAGGTGACAAGCAAGCATGTCACACTGCACCATACAGACACATATCTAAGTATCTAAGTGTTATTACTTTTTTTTCTTCGGTAGTGGAGAATGAACCCAGGGCCTTCACACGGAGCTACAGCTCAAGGCCATTAAAAAAAATTTTTTTTTTAAATTTTGAGACGGGATCTTCAGGCAGGCTTGAACCTGTGATTCTCCCACCTCAGCTGCCCAGAGCGCTGGATTACAGGTGTGCATCACCACACCCAGCAGACGTTACCATTCTCCACTTGTTCTCTCTGTGTCGGGAGTCAGCAGACCTCCCTTGGTGGCCTCCAGCACTTTCGCCTGCCCCCATGTCAACCCCAGGACTTCCGGTCACCTTTGGGTCACCTCCTGTAGCTGAGTGGCGCCAACAGTCACTGGAATACACATGACTGCAGGCTGCCACCACACCCACATGGCATGTGGACACAGGTACAAACAGGCCAGAATCACACACCCCAAACTCACACCTGTCACGTGCCACCGTGTGCTTGCCAGGAGACACGGGCTCCTTCCACGTGGGCTGGGGGCACTCACAGATGCCTCACGGGACACAGGGGGGTTGGGGATCCATGGCAGCACCCCCTGTGCAGAGCAGGGACTCAGCGCTCAGCAGGTGCCCCTCCAAGGAGGACAGGGGACAGGGTGCTTCCTCCCAGGAGATGGGTGTGCAGAGAGTCACCCCAACCCTGGCCCAAGCCACCACGTCACATCAGACAGCCTTTAAAATGGGAGTGATATTTTTGTTTGATGCTTGTTCAAGACAGGGTCTCACTATGTAGTTCAGGCTGAACTTGAACTCACTTTGTAGCCCAGGCTGGCCTCAAATTCGTGGCCATTGTCCTCCTGAGTGCTGGGATTACAGGCATGCACCATCACGCCTGGCTGACTTTAAAAACATAATTCAATCTAAATTTTCCCGAGAGGGGGTGTGAAACTAAAATAACCACAGCACACGGTCGGCCTGCATCCTCATGGTAAGATAAGAACCGGGCAGGATGGCGCAGTGACAGCATGGCAGGCCTCCCTCCCGACTCGGGGTGCCTTTCCCTGCCCCTCTGGCCCCTGGTCAGTGATGCCCATAGCTGGCAGGTGGCAGGACAGGAACACTGGGCCCTTGCCTGCCCCCATCGCTGTCACTGTGGAAATTCTCGCCCTCTGCTGCACAGCCTGGGGCCCCGGGGGGCTGAGCTGCAGCTAGCACCAACCAGAGCCACCCGGCCACCAGAGGCCACCCGCAGAGGACAGCTACGCCACTGTCCTGGAGGGAGGAGACGATGCCATGCGTGACCCCCCACGAGGGACCCACGTGGATCCGGCCTGCACACTCACGAGAGCGAGACGGTGAAGTGGAAGCGCTGACGCAGGCCGCGGAAGGTGACAAAGGACGCGGGCGGGAAGCTGCGCGTGCTGACCTCGCAGTAGGGCCGCTCGAACTCGCCTGGTGGGCACACGCAGTGGAAGCCGCCGATGAGCAGGTTCACGCAGGTGCCCCCGTTCTTGCACACGCCATTGGCACAGCGGCCGGAGCGGGCGTTCACCTGGCAGTGCTCCCCTGGGGATGAAGGTGAGAGGTGAGACAGAAGCCAGAGAGAGCCGGCGGGTGGCCAAGGTCCACCGAGCAGCATCACTGGCTATGGGAGAAGGGGGCCCCAGCTCCAAGGCTGTGATACCACGTGTCCTCCCCGCACTCCAGCTCATGCAGGACCTGGCAGAGTTGGGTGTGATGAGAAGGGTGGCCCCTCCCTGGGGACAGAGGCCCCCTGGGTTCCCTCAAAGCCCCAAGAGGTCTCCTGCACTGAGTGCCAGGGGATGGAGTCTCTGGTGCATCGGGTCCCCAGACTCCAGGGGACACACCCAGGATCTGACCCCAAACCTCCTGCAGCCTGGGGAAGCTTTCCCACACAACAGGGCTGCCCACGCGGAGACGGGAAGGTCTGCTGCCCCTTCATGTCCCCCATGCCAGGTGACTACTGGCCACAACGGAGCTGGCCCAAGACTTGGGCACAGGCTACGAGCACCCTGGGCCAGGGCCCCTCCTGCAGGGCCTGCCCTGCCCACTGCCTCTCACACTGGCCCTGCACAGCAGGGTCCTGATTAGCCTGTGGTCACGTCTGTCTCTCTCTGCGCTGAGGGTCCCCCTGGGAAGGCACTGCCATACGCTGGCATCTTTCCTGCAGCGTGATCCTGCCCGAGGTGGCCAGGGAGGGACAAAGACTGCCTCTGTCCCAGTGCCCCAGGCCAGCACACACCGGCACTCTGCATCTTCCCAGAAGGACACTGATCCCACCACGGGCCCCGTTCACAAGACCTCTCAAATGGGGCTGCCCTGGAAATCAAGGCTTCAACATCCGAATCTGGGTGGGATGTGCACCTTCACACCACTCGGATTTGTGCAAGGCAACATGTGGATAAGGAGGACATCAGACTTTATTGTCAATTTTAAAAAATAAAAAAGAAAGAAATCAGGGCTGGGGATTTAGCTCAGTGGTTAGAGTGCTTGCCTTGCAAGCACAAAAGCCCTGAGTTCGATCCCTGGTACCAAAAAAGAAAGAAAGAAAAAAAGAAATCAGAGGCAGTGAGGGTACCACAGTGTACCCCAATACTCCTGCAGGACTGAGACTCTGGGCTGCTGCTGGCTCACGGCGGAGACGCTGCACTCAGACACCCCCACGGGCCCCTCAGCCCCAGAAGCTGCCATGCACACGGTGACAGCATCCTCGCTGCAGGCCCAGGCCCAGGGGTCAGAGCAGGCTCAGGGCTAGCATTCCTGAGGGCCAGGCCAGGCCATCAACCCCTGCTTGGCCCAGGCGAGGCTCTTGAGACAGCACCTCCATGTTTTGGGGGCGCTTCCCACCAGGCTGAGTCTCAGCGGGCCTTAGGTTCTCCCACCACTCAGGGGCGCCTCCAGCAGCCTCGTTTCTGAGGAGTAGAAGGGGCTGATTTGAAACCACATGAAGATCACCAGAAACAAGCAGAGCTGCTGGCCAGGCCGTGGGCCCTCCTCTCCTGGTGCCGCCCAGACTTCCCTAAGTACACATCCAGCCGAACAAGAGGACTGCAAGCATCTACACATCCACTCCTCACCTTGTACACACACCTTCTCACACATGCACAGTAACACACCTTCCCATACATGCACACACCCACGGCCTCACTTGTGGACTCACTGTCACGCACACGCTCACACACCCACACCTGTACACTCACACTCAGACTATCAGCCACACACCTACGTCCTTGTGCATAGCACACACACACGCGCACACCCTGCTCCTGCACGCCCTCACATGCCCTCACCCCAGTGCCGCCTCCAACATCACCACATGCCAGGCGGCCCTGCACCCCACTGCCACCTCCCAAATCTGCTACGTCTGCACAGGACAGACGCTGGCAACAGCATCTCAAATTGTATCGGTGCAGCCAGCTCAGAAGCCCTCCAGCACAGGCCCAGCCTCGTCCTGCCCGTTGCTATCCTCTCCTCCAGCTGTGGAATCCAGGTTTCCCCAGAGGCTCTATGTGCCTGCCGCTGTCCCCCCGCCAATGCAAGGGAGCCCACCGTGACCACCCTCCAGTCTTCTCCACTCTGCACATGGCTCTGCACGTACCTCTGCACGTGGCTGCCCGGTGCCTGGAGGCCGCCTGCGCCCCTCCACCCTGCATCCCCTCCCCCAAGACACCCCCCGGCAGCTCTGGGGGCTCCTGAGAAGGGCCAGGGTGTCAATGCCCAGGACCCGCGGTCTCCGCTGCCTGGAGCTCACTCCCTCTGCTGGCCCACGGCCCTGCAGGAGGCTGTGCCATCCCCTCTGTCTTCCAGGCCAGGGGCAGGGGGCAGTGCAGGGTCTGTTTGGGGCCGAGCCTAAGAACGCAGGGCACACAGTAGGAGCCTCGTGTATGCAGGGCACCTGATGAGCACATGTGGGAAGGGGCGTCTGAGGAGAGCCTGGTATACAGCAGACACGGGGAATACTTGTGGGATGAAGTCAGGAAATGCCAGGATCCCCCAGTTCCTGAGGATGATTAATGCTTGCACGTAATCCCCGAAGTCTCAGACCTGCACCTTCCTGCACTGGATTCTGGCAGTGAGGAAAATGTGCTGTGTGATGAAGAATGAACTGTACAGTTGAGCAGGCCATTGTGTGCGTGAGCATCAGGCTTCCAGTGGACCAGGTCAGCGGGGATGTGGCCTCACCTCTGGGTTCTGGTTCTTGGGCCACCCCAGGGTCTACGGATGCCACCTCATGGAACCTGCTGTCACCCACCGACGTTCCCCTAGACCCACACACCTGCACGGCCAGCAACGGCCAGTGCTTGGCCACCCACTCTCACTTCTGGTGCCCTGGGCGGCCATCCTCAGGCCACCACCTCGACGGTGCAGGGAGTAACCTGGAGAGAGATACACCGTGACAGTTTCTAATTTGTCTTATTTTAGGTCAATCACTGACATCAGACTTAGCACTAAGTCCTTCATTTTCTCATCCAACTCTTATAAGAGACACTGTTTTAGTGAAATAAATGTCCCTAAGTTGTGTGCTATCAGGATTTCACATTCTCTCTCCTTTCCTAGGATGTCCCATTTAGAATAAATTTGGCGTTCCCCTAGCATTCTGCAGGGGGCCAAATGCTCAGTAAGTAATTCTCCAGGCTGGAGAAAACCCCCAACCTCCCACCTGTACCCCACAACTGCCAGCGCCACCGCCCACAGCGAGTAAGGTTCACCAGGCAACTGACCAGCTCAGCTCAGTAATGCATGGGGCGCACCACAGGCTCTGTCCCCAGGGCGCAGGGGGCCTCGGGTCTCAGCCTCCCCACTACGGCTGCAAATGCAAAGCCTCCAAGAGAAACGCTGTAAAGGACGCTGCACAAAATAGTTTTTGGTGGTGCCAGGGTTGAACCCAGGGCCTCTACCTTGCTAGGCTTGTTTCCACCACTGAGCTGTAGCCCCAGCCCCAGAAACATTCTCAGATGCAAAATCAAGAGCTCTGCCGGCCGTGGTGGTGCACGCCTGTAATCCCAGCACTCCAGGAGGCTGATATGGGAGGACTGCAAGTTCGAGCTCAGCCTGGGCAATTTCGCGACTTAATCAGACCTTAACTCAAGATAAAAACAGGGTTGGGGATGTACAGTAGTTTAGTGTGAAGGCTCTGGACATAATCCCTTAATACTGCAAAAACAAACAAAGAAAAAAACCTGAGACTAGGGACTAAAAAAATCAAAACAAGACAAAAAGACAGCTCCCAGGAGCCAAGGTCGCATGACCTCATGTACATCTCTGCCACTGGGCACCTGTCCCACACCAGGCTTATGGCCAGAAGAACACTGCCCTGCCCACCCAGCGACCACAGCGGGCTTTGCCAGAGCCACCAGCCCTCAGCCTGAGGAATGCTGGGCCCCTGGACATGCCCCAGCTCCCCCGGGCTCAGGTACGTGGCCCCCACAAGAGGGAGGAACCGGGGTGGCTGTGCAACTGGGCCTCCAACAAGGAAGGGAGCAGACACACGGCCCAGGCCACAGCATGGAGGCTCCGACAGGGCAGCCAAGAGGACAAGGCCAGGGAGCTCATTCAGGAAGCTGAGAAAACAGCCTGCAGGATCACGCCCAGGTGGCCTAGGAGAGGGGACAGAGACGCACGGGGCTGGCCCAGCCAGGCAGAGAACACAGCCCACCCATCACCCCCCCTACAACTGCCAGGAGGCCTGGAGGCGCCCCCAGAGGGGAAGGGTGGATCAAACTTTGCCAATTTAAATTTTTAAGCAAATAAAAAGATGATCCTTTGCTAGTCTAAGAAATAGCTGAGGGCTTTGAACTAGAAAAACTAGAATTTCCAAAGGCAGCAAGAACAGAACTCAGGCACAAGACATGGAAGGGACCTTGAAGCCGGAAGTTGAGGCCAGGAGCAGAGAAAGAACAGAGAGAGGAGGGGTGGCAGAGCCCTGGGATCACAGTGTGAATGGAGAGGGGTTCAGTGGGGTCCTTAGGCACAGTCACACAAACCCAAAGACGACACGAAGCCCACCCATGTTGGGACATGAAAAGGGAGCTTGAGTCTTAAAAACGAGAGGTGACCTGAAACGCAGCTCAAGGCAGAAGCTTTGAAATGACAGGAAACACAAAGACGAGCAAGGCAAGGAGACATCACTGGACTTGGGAAAGGGGAGATGCTCACAAGAAATGACTAAACACTGCCCACGCCAGCCCACCCATTCTCTACGCACCCACCTGTGCAGCATTCATCCAAACACCCGCCATCTTTCCTTTCACTCATCCACCCCCCAACTACCCATTCACTCACTCACTCACATTCCCATCCATCCATCATCTATCTATCCTCTAGCCATTCATCTACCTATCCACCTCATCAACCACCCACCTAGCCACTTATTCTCCATCCACTCATCCGCCCATTCACCCACCCAACCATCTCTTCATCCTCCATCCATCCCTCCACTCATCACATATATACCCACCCATCAGCCAGCCACTCACCTGCCCACCAAGCCATTCACCCGCTCCTCCACCACCCAACCGTCCAGCAAGGGCACTTGGCGTTACAAGACAGCCCTGCCTTGTGGAGTCTGCATCTGGGTTAAAAGGTCAAACGCTCAGGAAAATGGAGAAAAGGAGTGAAGAGTCTTAGCGCAGATGAGAAAATGCAGGGGCGTGGGGAAGGCGATGCAAGTGTTGAGGAAGGAGAGAGGTGGCAGGGAAGGGGTGGGCAGCCCATCAGCACTGGTCAAAGTCCCAGCGGGGGGCGTGGCTGAGGCTACATCCCGACCTGGGGCTCCCACCCAACCAGGGAGACCCCAACCGGACCTGAGAAAGACCCTCCGGACCCCCGACACGTGCATCCAAACACACACACATCCACTCCCATGCACACCTGTGCACACACACAGGGCAACAGCTCCTGCGCAGAGCAGGCCAAGGCCTCACCCACACGGAGACTGTACACAAAGCCCGAGGTGGCCATGGGCCAGCCAAGGCCACGTTGAGCAGTCCAGTGCCCCTTGGGACACACAGCCCCGGGACGGAAGCAAGACCAGCAGAGGGCTCGGCCACCAGGCAGGCTGACATGGAGACAGAGGGAGAGACGGACAGGAGCCCCAGATGCTCAGACAGAGCTCTTGGCAGCGGCCTGCCCCGGTATAAACCCCTCCCTGAAGGCCGAGACGCCTGTCTGTCCAACCCCAAAGCTGTCCCAGCACCCGAAGGCGAGTGTGGTGAAGGGAAACACGCGTTCTGCAAAGGTCTGAGCTGTCACCATCGTCCTTCTCTGTCTTCCAGCCTCTGAGCGCACCCCTGTCCCTGTTCTCTGCCCTCCCTTCTTCCCCATTTCTTGGACCCCTCCCTGGGGGAGTCTCCAGCTTTGTTTGGTTTCTTATAACCTAGCAACTCGCTGGGCACAGAGTCCCCTGCCTGATGTGGCCTGGCCCCTCCCACCTGGCTAGGCTACCAGGAAAGGCCCCAGGTGAGGGACACCTGTCCACCCCGCCCACAGCCTGGGGAGCAAGGGAGGCACGCTGAGGGCTGTGACCAGGGCGGCCTCCTCTGATGACTTCATCGATGTTTTTGAAGCAAATTCCCAGAACTGCAGACACACCCATTTTTCAAAATGTAGGTAAAAAATGCATTCCAGAGGCAAAAAACTGTGATTCCTGCCCACCCACCGCTGCACCCAACTTGGGGACACACCTGCACAGCTTGGAGGGCTGGGGGTTGGGCCTCAGTGAGGGGCACTGACTGCACACCCCTGCTGCTCAGGCGACTCCAATTCCTACCGAGAACGCTGCCTCCCAGGAAGGACACTGTCCCCAAAGTCCCACCCTTCAATGCCGTTAAGGGTGGGGGACCAGAAATGACCCACCTTTCAGTGAGCTAAAGTGGTCCCTAAAGGGTGAGACCCCATCCTTGTTCCGGGAACAGGGGATACTGCCTAGTATGGAAGAAGTGGGGGTGAAATTAAGGATCTTGGGATGAGAAAAGTCTTATCATGCAGGTGGCCCCTGGGGCAACCACAAGGAGGTTTCTGCTTTGGTTCTTAAGATTTAAATGAAGCTGGGCACGCAGCACAGGACTAGTCTCAGCACTCTGGGAAGGTGAGGCAGGAAGATGGCAAACTTTAGTCCAGCCTAGACAATTTAGCGAGACTCTGTCTCAGGAAAAAATTATAATAAAAAAGGGCTGGGGATGGAGCTCAGAGCAAAGACCCTGGGTTGGAGCCCCAGGACTGTAATCAATCAATCAATCAATAATAAAAGATGTAAATGAACTTTTTAATGTATCTTAAATAATATTTGTTTTCAGTCAGGGTTCTACCAGAGAAACATCCAGCAGAATACCAATGTGGAGAGAGACAGAGACAGAGACTTGGACATACATCGGTGGCAGTGGTCTGACTGGCAGACTGGTGTGGGGCAGGTGGGTGGCAGGCCGGAGACCACACTTCAGGCCGAGGACAGAATTCCTATTGCTGTTGCTGCCTGGGAGGGCAGGAGGTGGATGGCCCATTCCCTCCAAGCTCATGAAAGGCCACCCCACAGAGTGCGCTGGGCAGAAGCCCAGCCTGGAGAGGGCAGTGCGCAGGCGCCATCAGTCTGTAGGAGCCTGGGCTGCCATCACGCCACAGCCCAGCGTCTCGGACGCTGACAGAGTCCCCACCGCCACAGTTCCCCGCTCTCAGGGCAAAGCAAGGTGCGGAAGAGGCGCCCCGATGATAGAGTCATCACCTAGAGTCGGGAAGCAGCCAGAGGCCCACCAATGAGAGCCTCCTGCCATGGTGCCCATGCCTGCCACCCACCCGAGGAGCCTGAGCCCCTGCGGGGGAGCCAGAGGCACACGATGAAAACAGCCCCGGCCAAGGGCGGGACAGAGGGGCTTTGTCCACCCATGTCAGGTTGGTTGCCCAGCTTTTCATCGCCTTGACAAAACACCTGACATGACCTAAAGGAGGGACGATTAAGCGCTGGTTGAGCAAAACGGTCAGGGCGAAGGACACAGTGGAGCAAGGCTC
The DNA here is from genome assembly GCA_004026905.1 of Hystrix cristata. Taxonomy (NCBI): domain Eukaryota; kingdom Metazoa; phylum Chordata; class Mammalia; order Rodentia; family Hystricidae; genus Hystrix; species Hystrix cristata. The sequence goes on from PVJO010004392.1 coordinate 24,684, forward strand.
CTGGCCTCATGGCGGCCAGGAAGCAGAGAGGAAGGGACAAGGTACAGTCCCCAAAGTCACCCCCATGACTGCCCCACAATGCCATCAACTATGATCTCATCCAAAGATCCCCCCACTAGTGACGTTAGATCCTTCATGACCCAACTACCTTCCCAAAGCCTGTGAATACAAGAGACTCTGGGCACATTTTAGATCTAAACCATCACAAGAGGAAAGGGCTTGGGAAAACTGTCCAGTAGCAGGTGGGCAAAGGAGAGAGCCTCAGGTCCTGGGGGCCCCGCTTCCCGGCCAGGGGCTCCAGCTGGACTCACCAGCGACTCCTGACAGCCCGCACCCCATCCTGCAGCCACGCCACCACCAGCGCACAGAAGGCGAGGACCTGCTCGCCAAGAGAAGCCCTGGGGAGGTGCCGGGGTCAATGTGATGACCGTCCTGGCCCCTGACGATGGTGGCTGTGCCCGACACCCCACCAGGACACTCATTCTATTCATCCAAAGCCCCAGCTTTGTGGGGAAAATGCCTGGAGGAGAGTAGGAGTCTCCCGCTGAGTCTGTCCACACCTGGATCCCACACCTGGATCCCACAGTGCCCGATTTAGAGGAAAATGAAGTCCCAGGGAAACACAAGGCCCGGCTGTGCAGTCCCATTCTACAGAAACGCTGGCTGCCACTGCCCGGCTGCAGACACAGTCGAAGCAACAGACGCAAGTGGGGCCAGGAAGACAGACTGAGCAATCCCGAATATCTGAGAGGCACATTTTCCTAGGGAAGGATTCTGCTTCTGCTTTGTTAGAGATTTTAATCGCAGGCTATGTCACGATTTTCACTTTAGCGATAACTAACTCTCGGGTTAAAGACTAAGCTCAGCTTTGCCCCAGTACTCCACAGCAGAGCTGCAATCCTGATGTGGGTCACACTAGCCATCAGCATTTCTCCTGTGTTCAGGGGGCCACAGGGCGTGGCTCAGTGCTGAAGGGGCAAAGCAGGGAGGTGCAGGATCTGGGCTCAGGCTCCGTTTGTGGGTTAAGGCACCGCCTGGTGACAGAAACACCATTGCTCTGAGGCTAAGTGAATTCCAGACCAAATGCAGAGTTGGAGCCACATCTGCATTAACAATACAACCAGAGGAAGCCAGAATTTATCAAAAATTCCCCACGAGCAGACAGGCAATTCAATTTTTATACCAAACATCGCTCTGGCCTTGTACCTGCACAAAATGTCCTCAGCCTGGGAGGCCCTTGAGGGGACATCGGACCCTCTGGCCCTGGGCAGTTGGTGCAGAGCTCAAAGCTCCAGGAGCACCGGGCCACATTCGCGGGCCTACTGTGTGCACTATGCACCATACACGGAGCCCACTGCGCGCACCATGCATTATACACAAAGCCGGCCTACTGCACCACACACCCATCCATGATGCCTACTGTGTGCACCACATGCCTACACATAGAGCCCCTCCCGTGAGCTCCATGTACCCACCCACGTGCCTACTGTGTGCCTCCAACACACTGGCTGGTGGACAGCAGACATCGGCGCCGCCCTCACAGGACGTCCAATTCAGAAGGGAAGGAGGGAGCGCCAGTGTTCCCTTGGCTCACTGGGCCCGACTTTTGTAGTGGGAACCCTACTGCACACTGCAGAATGCTGAGGAGACCCTGCGTCTCCTCCTGTGGCTCCCCACCCCGAGATGTGACAATCAAAACCATCTTCGATGGGGTCCTATGTCCCTGAGGGGCAAGATCACTCCCAGCTGGGAGCCGCTGGGGAAAATCCGTTCAAGTTCTATCCCAAAATGTGTGAATTGAGTGAGATGATACAGGCTGAGTTGTCCAGACCAGCACCCAGCACAGCGATGTGCTGGGTCAACCTTCGCTGCAAGTCACTGTCGTCCCGAGGGACGGGGATCTGGAGACCAGGGAACGTCGCCCCGGTGAGCTGGGCAAGGAACAAACAGGCACTCGGGAAGCTCCTCGGGAGGAAACGCATGATGCCACCACCACAGGAGCCTTCCAGAACTTCCCAGAGCAGGAGACAGCCACTGAGGTGGGTGTGGATGGGGAGGCCCATGACGGACAGGCGGGTGGGCAGGAACGCACTTCAGACACGGAAGCCCACGACGGGACGGAAGAAGGCAGCGTCCCCCCTGGGAGCCCAGGGCAGCATCCTCAAGAAACTTAAACAAAAACCACAATGTTGAGAGAATGAAAGGGGTTGAGGAGGGAGGGAAACAGGTTGTTCTGGAGCGTCAGCGGGGTGAGAAATCCGGGGCGCAGCTCTCCGTTCCTGTCCCTGTTGGCCCTATGGAGACCAGGGGTCCCCACGCCCTGGGGCTGGGCACATCCCTAAGGCCAAGATGGATTCGGAAACAGACAGACGGTCAGAGCACTTTCTCCCATGTCAAATTCAAGGAGCTTTTCCTGAAATTAATCGGTGCCTTCCCCTGCCAACTCCTGCTGGGTCTCTGGTCCAGCAGCCCAGGAAGCCGAGGGCCCCAGCGCTGCTTGGGACGATTCCAACCCTGCAGCCTCGAGGCCCAGAGCTCGGCTTACCAGGGAGTGGTAAGGAAAGCTGCCTGACGACAGCAGGACTGTCATCCTGGGTAAATGAGCACAATTACCTCCGTGCAGAGGGACTGGCCTCAAAGGCAGAAAAGGGAAAGAGGGGGGAAGAGCAACCAGGAAAAATAATCAGTCTTAATTAGTCTTATCTGCAGGGAAACCAGCATCATGCTCTCAGTAGCCAAAGAGATTCAAATTAGGCCCCTGCCAATCACAGCGTTGCCGTGGTCCCACTGGCGATGACAGCAACGGCCCGTCCCCAGTCATCAGTCTTCTAAAAATGACGCTCACGATGAAAGGGAAATTGGGGAACTTCAGAAGTCAACTGATTCCCTCTGTGGGTCAACCTGTCTTCGGAGGGGATGCGAAGGTCTGGTCCCTAATGGCCGTGGCTCGTCCTGCCCAGGCTAGACCTGAGTTCACGCTATCCTGCTGGTCTCTAACAGGCTGAGGAAAGAAGATCCCAAGTTCAAGGGCAGTCTGGGCTTCCACGGTCCTAGGTCTCAAGGCTGCCACATTAGATGCCAGCCCTCAGATGGGGGGTGTCGGGGGTCCCACTACACAGATTAACTTGGGCCACCCACCCAAACAGGCAACATAAGGTCTGACTGTGTGCACTGCCCTGGCATACGGCAGGCAGCCAATAAATACACAACACAAACGAAGGCTGCACACTTGCTGACTCTCTGTTCCGGGACGGCGGCCCCAGCTTCTCTGAAGTAGGAGGTCGGAGAAGCACTTCCCATCCAACCGCATGGCAGGAAGAACTGCCAGGGCAGCCTGGCTGCTGCATCCCAGCATGCCCTGTGGAAGAGGCTCAGACGCCAGCTGAAGGCTGCAGGGCAGAAGGGCAGGAGGGCAGCACAGCGCTGGGAGGGGTCCAGGAGAGGAGCCCCTAGCCTCAGGTGTGGGCTGCAAGGTCTCCTGTGTCTCTGCCTTCCTTCCTTCCTGCCCACAGCCACGCCGGAACTCAGGATCAACTCAGCGAGACGGTACCCGCTAAGTACCTGCTAATACCTCCAGCCCTGGCTGCAAACTCAGGAAACCGTATGCGCTAGATAAAACCCCGGCGGGTAACAATTCCTTGGGTGTTTAGACTGAACTCGTTAATCACGGACACAGTCCACAGAAGCGGCTCAAAGCCATCTCCGGGATAAATCGAGCCGCACCTAATCCCCAGGGAGCTTTCCGAAAAGACACTGTTCTCCGCCGGGACCATTGTGAACTGGGCTTTCAAATGGGCCATAATTCTCTGAAACAGACGATCAAAGACCACAGCGAGATTTGTGGCTGAGAAGGGGAGAGTGAGCTTTGAAACTGCTCTGGGGTTGGCTCTTTTTTTTTTAAAAAGCAACCACTGGCTGCATTTGAAATGATTTATCTTTGCGATGAGTCAGGACGCATCCTGGTAAGTGCATCTTCAGAGGCGAGAGGGTGAGTCACTTTCAACAGTGACAATGAGGCATGAAAACGACGGGGCAACATCTTTCAGAACTCAAATGATTAACGGCTCAGGATTATTACCCCTGAGCTGCTGTTACGCACTAACCAGTTACACCTAAACTCTAGAATAAAGCGCTTTTGCTCAGTCTGGTGTGGCAGTGCACACTTGCCAGTCCAGCTACTCGGGACGCTGAAGCAGGAGAAACTCAAGTTCAAGGGCAACCTGGGCAACTTGATGAGACTCAGTCTCAAAAAAAGGAGGGTCAAGTGGGGCTGGGGATGTAGCACAGTACTTCCCAGGTTTAACCCCTAGTACCGCAAAAAGAAAAAAGTACTTTAACCTGGAAATCTGGGATATAAAGTACTTTAATTTTAAAACCACTTAGAATAAATAGCACATGGCCTCTGTCCACCTGGGTTATCTCAGATGGGCTCAGCGCAGCCTTTGCCTGCTGTCCTCATAAAGAGGACACTTAACCCTGCAGGGACCCTCGGAAGCGGCCTTCCCACGCGCCCCCCCCCCCACCGCATGCCACACCTACCTGTGAAATCCTCCAGGCACTCACAGGTGTAGCCGCCCTCCCGGCTGCGGCAGCGGCCGTTTGGGCCACAGGGGCTGGAGTAGCAGAGGTCAATCTCCGTCTCACAGTAGTCGCCCGTGAAGCCGGGTGGGCAGCGGCAGCGCAGGCCAGTGATGGGGTGGATGGGCCGGAACAGCACAGTGGTGGAGCTGATGAAGGGCGCCGAGCTGTCGAAGCGCAGCACGGACACGCACTTCATGTAGTTCTCACAGGGCTCACGCAAGCAGATGTTGTCGTCAAAGGGCAGCACACGCTGGGCGGAGATGGTGGTGAGCAGCGTGCGGTTCAGGTAGATCTGCTCCTGCAGGTCCTCGGACGGGAAGAAGCGGCCACGCACGCCGCCGGGCAGCAGCGCTGAGAAGGTCACATTCAGGATGTTGGAGCTGACGTCCGTGTCGTTCTGGATGTTGAAGACGAAGATGTCGTCCTTGGTGGTGGACAGCACCGTGGCCACCCCCTCCACAAACAGCGACAGCAGTGGGGAGAGGAACCTCTCCTGAGACATGTTCTCTAGGCGGACGGTGATGCTGTTGGTCAGCATGTCGTCCGTGATGATGGTGACACGCAGGGTGCACAGAGCCGTGACGCTGTGGATGCCATCTGTGGGACACAAGGACAGCGGGGTCACTCAGACACCTGGAGGAGCCACAGCTGCTGCCAGCCCCAGCCCAGGGACAGGCTCTGATGTGTCCAGCAAAGAGGGTGCCCCCTCCCTGATCCCACCCCAGACTCCTAAATCCCCAGCCCCACCCTCCTGCCTCTGACACCCCCTGCACCCCCTAAGCACAGCTCCCATTGTGAGCCTCTCTTCAGAAGGACCCTTAGGGACCCCAAACGACAGTGACCACCATGCCTCAGCCCAGAGCTCCCCACCCAGGTACCCTCGCCAGCCTCCTGGACCCCTGCTGGGGACCCGCACCTGCCTCAGACATGAGAAGAACCTGCCATGTTTGTCCCCTTCTGGGCACAGCTCTGTGGATCTCCCCCACCCACCCTGACAGCTGCCTGCCTGTGGCCCCCACCTGCGCCCCCCCCCAGCTTTCACAGGGCTGGGCCCCTGCAGGCAGAGAGGCCCTGTAGCCCCCTTCGGAGCCCGCCCAGGAGCCCAGACCCTCTCCCCACTTGTTTCTGGGAAGTGGTGAGACAGTTTCAAAACAATTCAGAGGACGCTGTCAGATGACAACACCTGGAGGCCACCTAGTCTCGCCAACGCCAGCACGGCCCTGACAAGGCGCTGCAGGATGCCCGGAGCCCTGGGAGCAGCGGAAGCTCCCGACCCCGAAGCCACTTCTCTCCGGGACCCAGATCCATAGCTGTTCCCAGGAAGGACCACAAGTCACCTAACTTGGCCACATCATGAAGAAATGTCATCTCTCCACAGTCGGGTAGTATGGCCATCACAGCCAATCTGGGATTCTAACAGAACCAGCATCACTCACTTAACAGATGGGAAAATGGAGATGGAGAAGCCACGTTTCACACCCTGCGCACATGCCCGGCTGCCCTGTCACTTAGGGAGACCCAAGCCGTGCACCCAGCACTCCGTTCATCTGCTCCTTGGGTCCTTGTATGACCTGCAAGGCTGAGCGTAGAAGAGAAAGCAGTGTGTGTGCAGCCCCGGCCTGAGACGGCCCAGCTAAGCCTCGAGCTCATGGCTCTGTCCATAGCCTGCCAGAGCTGCAGGGTGTGGGAAGGCTGGACTCCTGACCACTCAGACAGAGGGCGGGAACCACCAGTGGTGGTCACAGTGACAAACAAAGAAGCACAAACACAGGGAAAACCTCGAACAGGCCACGGACACTGTGGTGGCAGCCTCGAGGATGTCTGTCCTTCCTTCCCTGGCACACAGGCCATGCCCATCCAGAGGCGGTATTTATTCCTACCCCTGACCCAAGAGCTGGAACTGAGACTGCTTCATCCCACAGTGTGGCAGAAGAGACAGGTGGATTCCCAGAAGTTCTGCCTCCTTCCTTCTTGTGGTAACCTGAGGCCACACTGGAGAGGGCACGCTTGGGAGGCCATGCTGGGGAGGCCACACTGGGGTGGCCACGCTGGAGAGGCCACACTGGGGAGGCCACACTGGGGAGGCCACGCTGGGAAGGCCACGCTGGGGAGGCCACGCTGGGGAGGCCACACTGAGGAGGCCAAACAAGGTACTCTGGTCTGGAGCCCCCGCTCAGCAACGTCCAAGACCACCCCTGCCTGGCTCATGCAGGGAGGACCCAGCACTCAGGACACAGGGCCATCAAGAAACCTCACTCTGGTTCCGGCTGAGGAGCCGCGCAATCGGACTCTACTCTCATGTTTCTACCTGTCTCTCCCCTGCGAGTCCCCAGGACTGAGAACCTGTGGGTCTGGTTCCTGCTGCGCCAAGCCCATCTGGAGCCATTCCTGGCACTCAGCGGCTGTGGGTGAACACTTGTGGAAGGGAGGGAGGGGAGGGCGGAGGAGGAGGAAGGTGCCCGTGGCAGCTCCCCTCAACACCGCCCTGTGCACAAGCAGCATCAAGACTCGGATTCTCAAGCAAGCTAATTTTTTTTTTTTGGTTTGTTTGTTTTTGGTAGCCATTTGGTTTTTCTTTGCAAAAAAAGTGCATTACAAAAATGTACATAGGATGCTATGTGCTTCCTGGTGGTAACCGTTACGAAACATTCTTTTATCTTAAATCACACCTGCGTTTATCTGTTCTGGCCTTGCAGACAAAGGCCAAACTGATTTTAAGCTAAAGTCCAGGCCTTGTCAGGGTACACTGGGGGGGTCCCCAGCACCCATCCCTCCTGTGGGCAGCCCAGAGTAGCACCTGGCACAAGGAGCCATGTTCTAGAAATGCATATGCTCACACAGGGGCAAAGTGAAGAAAACAGCATTAAATATTAATTAACGCTGTGCTAGAAAACCCAGCAGGAGCCCTGCCGGTGGCCCCCACATTAACTTCTCAAAATACCATGAACTGTTCCGGACGCCGGGTTCCAGCTGACAATGAACCTGCATTGAGCTGCAGTCGGCTGGGGAGGCACATTCCAGGCCTTTGGGACACAGATCCAAACAGCCGGCCCCTGTGGCAGCGCCACCCAGGGCAGGACAATGGCAAACCTCCAGGTGTTATGGGGACGGATCTAGATAACATGACATTAGAAGGAAAAACTAACACCTTCACACGAAGCAAACAGACACTTGCACATGAGCCCAGAGAGCTATCAGCACGTTCTCCTCTGTGTCAACTGTGGTTCTGTCTGCACGGACAATTTTGTTTGATATTTATTTACTTATTAGTGTTTGGGTCTGGAGATTGAAGCCAGGGTCTCTGTACTGAGCTGCATTCCCAGCCATTTTGTTATTTTTGATTTTGAGACAGCATCTCACTAAGGTGGGAAAACTCATGCCTCCATCTCCCAAGGGTGCTGGGATTGCAGGCACTCACCACCATGCCCAGCTGTCAGTGGTTTTGTTTTTGAAACAAACCTTTGATTTCAGAACAGCTTCAGGTTTACAGAAAACCTGTGCAGAGAATGGAGAGTCCCACAGACCACACAACCAGGGTCCATCTTACAAACAGGACCGCACTCATGTGGGGCATCGAACGCTGACACCTTATTCTTCAAAGCCCACACCCAGCTCAGCTGCCTGTTTTTCCCACTGTCCTTCTCCTTCCCAGGATCCCAGGTGCTATCTGGTCACCAGTCGGTGTCTACAGACCCGGCAGTTTGAGCGACCCTGCACGGGTCTTTAGACGAACAGGGAGGGGATCTGCACTTCCCGCCGCTGCCCCAACACCTCCCTCTATGTGTTAGTTTCCGCAGGCGTGGACCAGGCATAGAAGCCACAGGAGCCTGCATAATGGATGCCGCTGGGGGCAGTGTGGCTCGTGTCCCACCTGCGTCCAGGGCATCTTCCACGGCTGGAAGGACAGTGCAGGGACCAGCAGCTCCCACAGCTCTGCAGCACTCAAAACCAAGCCAGTGCGATTCCTGCTGGCCTCCTCAGGGAGAATGGGTCACCATACTGTCCCCAGGACAGCGAGAAGCAGGTGACACAGATGGAGGAGTGGGCATCCGAGGATGCTGCTGGCAGGAGCCCTGTTCCACCCGAGCCCCAGGGGAGCTTCCGAGGTCTGCACAGTGTGGGGTGCATGGAAGGAGCTGGGGGGCCCCAGCGCAGGAAGAACAGAGACAGAGCCACAGTGCAGAGACCTGGCAGCAGGTGACACACCCTGGGTGGGGCATTGCGGCCAGTGCTGGCAACCCCAGGAGGGGTGGAGTTCACAACAGAGGGCACCTTGGGAAGGAGGGTGACAGTCTCCTGGGGTTGCTGCAGCAGAGTCACCACCGAGTGGCTTACAGCAGACATTTGGCCTCTTGGTTCTGGGGCCAGGAGCCCAGAGTCCCAGTGTCACCAGGCCAGCTCCCACAGAGGGCCCACGGGAAGATGTGCCCAGCCTCTCCCTGCCACCTGGTGTCACTGGCTGTCCTTGGCATCCTTGGCCTGCAGACACGCCCCTCCCACCTCTGCCTCTGTGTCACGTGGTATCTGTGTCTGTTCTCCTTCAAAGGACGCTGGACATCAGACAGTGGTGCATCCAAAGCCAGCACCGTGTCACCTCAACGCTCACTTAGATGACATCAACGAGGATCCTATTTCCAAACAATGCTCCACTCTGAGCTTCAGGTGGACATGGGCTTGGGGGACACCATTCAACCCAGGCAGAGGGGAATGTGGGCTCTGGGGGGCCAGAGCCATAGAGGGGGTGTGAGGTCCCCTGATTGCTGCTCACCTCGGGGCTCCCACCCTACAAGTCCCATCGAGCCCTGCATGACCCGGGCAGGGAGGACTCAAGCCAGATGACTATGCTGAAGCAGTTCTTCCCTCCCCAGGCTGGTTCTAAGGCCAGACCAAATGTCTAAGGTGTGACATTTGGCTCCTGCTCCCTGGGGGTGTCTGGCTTCCCCTTTTCTGGATAATGAAGGCTGAACTTGGCTTTACAGCTAGGTCTAGGTTCCCATCACAGAGGCACAGACTCAGGTGACAGGTGCCTCCGGGGGGGTGCAAACACTCAGGCCAGGCGGGGCGGATATGCTGGTGGGCAAAGGGCTGCCTGTCCTCTTCCTGTCCCATCCACAGAGAGGAGGCACAGGATGGCACAGCCACACCCAGTTCAGGTGCCGGGTGAACACCAGGCTGCTCGAGCTGAGTCTGGGACAAAATGTGCTCCCAAGCCTCTGGTGCCGAAGGACAATGGGCCTCTTCCTGCACCAGGGGTACAGCGGGCAGCACCAACTGCCCTGTGCCCGTCCCCACCCGTGCTGTCTCCAGTGGACAGTGGTAAGGGAGGGTCCCTGCCAGGCAGCCCCTGCCTTGGGGTTCCCCTTGTCTGTACCCTCGTCCACACCTGAAATGCCCACCACTGCCGCAGCTGCCAGAGGCGGGGTCAGGCCACGCGGTGGGCCGGGCAGCCGGCACCAGCCCACTCTTCCTGGCCCAGGCCCCGGGCCCCAGAGCCTCCCCTGCCCATCATGCTCATCATGTGACATGTTTTGGGGGGACAGCTACACTCCCACCGCAGGCTCCTGGTCACAGTGCACCCTGCCTGGCCACCATCGGGTTCTTTCACCTAAAACAGCCCATCGGACTTCACAGTCCACCTCACGCACTGCGGAAACAAACACTCCCTGCACGGGAAGCTCGCCCATGGTCACCCGCACTGCTGAGGTTAAGATAACAAGCCCTGCCGGGTGTGAGGGTACAGGCTTATGTCCCAGCTATTCAGGAGGCTGAGGCGTGAGGATGGCAAGTTTGAGTCTTACCTGGGCAATTTACAGGCTGTCTCAAAATAAAAAATAAACAGGGTCCGGGCTGCAGCTCAGTAGCAGAACACACGCCCAGCAAGTGTGGGGCCCTGCATTCCATCCCCAGCACAAAAATCAAGATAACAACCCCTGCCTGGCTGCTGGAAGGCGACGATGACTTCTGACAGGCCCGGGACGGCCTGCCCACCACCAGCCCTCTCCAGCCTCCCACAGACCAACCAGGCCAGGAACTTCCCTGTGGGCTGCCCCACTCAGATCCCCGTGGACGGCTGCGGGCTGAACCCCACCCCGCTGTCTTCTCAAGGACTCAGGGACACAGTCCCCCAGACATTCGGGTTGGATTGATTCTTGAGATGAAACTGCCTCTCCAAGATGCGTCTTGGTTAAGAGTGAAGGAGTGGTTCCTCCAGAGTTAAACATAGAAGTCACACAGGACCCAGAAGCCCACCCCTACGTGGTCATAAACACTCTTACGTGATGTCCCGGTGGCATCACTCCTGCCACCCAAAAGGGAGAAACCCAAACGCCCACCAGCAGACAAATAAACAAAGTGAAGCCCGTGTACACCACAGGACGGTACTCAGCCCCAACAGGAAGACAATGCCAGGGCTGGCTGGGGCTCAGAGCCGGAGCGGGGCTGGCTCAGCGTCCAGGAGGCCCCGGTGGGGGTGCGGGGCAAGAAACTCAAAATCCTTCAGTGAAGAAGTCAGGTGGAAAAGACCACACTCCACGACCCCACCGGATGAGATGTCCAGTACAGGGAAACCAGAGGCAGGAACCAGCCCGTGGCTGCCAAGAGCAAGCGGCAGAGGGAGCCGGACCACTGAGGGTTCCCGGTGACACAAACGTGTTTGGACCTGGACAGAGGTGGCGGCTGCAAGACGCTGTGAATGTTCTGAATGCAACTGAATCTGCACGTCACGTGTTAACTATATCTCATGACTCTGTCGTCCCCATTTTTACAAAGGAAAAAAAGAATCAAGATTATGGTTCTTAATAAAAATTTGTTTCTTTTTTTTTATGACATTATTCAAAAGAAGGACACCATTTTCAAAGGCATTTTAAGAACAAGTTTCCTAAAACCCAGTTGGAGGAGATAAAGAGATTGTTGTGAAGGGCAAAGCCACCTTCTTCAAAAGCCAGGAAGCCAGCCAGGCAGGACAGCACATACGTGTAATCCCAGCACTCTGGGAGGCTGAGGCAGGAGGGTCACAAGTTTGAGCCCAGGATGGGCAACTCGGTGACTTAGTGAGACCCTGTCAAAATAAAACAATAACAGGGGCTGGGGACATAACGGGAGCTATGTGCGAAGGCCCCGGGTTCAATTCCCAGTACTGCAGAACAGAAACAAAACAAAACAAAAAAGCCAGCAGAGCTAGAAAGCTGCCTGTGCTGCAGCCGCAGTCTGTTTACACCGCAAACTGAACACTGCGCAAGGCCCATGCACCTGCGGGTTCACCTGTGGGATCACCGGCCCACAGTGTAGGCCTGCCAGGTGCCACAGGCTGCTGGAGGTCGCACAGAGTTTCTTCAGGCTTCTGTGGCCCCTGCTTTTCTGTTTCAAGTATGCACAGACAATACGCCTGCGTCCACCTGCTGAAAACGGACGTCAGCGTCTCCCGCACTGAACACCACGCTTGTGGACGTCAGGGACATCAGGTGATCTCAAACCCAAGTCCACGGCCATGCCAGGGTCTGCAGAGGGCCAATACCCGGCAGGGGCCTTGGTTCCAGGGCAGGGTCTCTCTCCACGCAGCACTGTGACCTCAGGACGCCGCACAGCAGCCTTGCACCTCTCCACCCCTCCCCTGGGAAACAACACAAACGCTCCGTGCCCCTGGAAACTAGGGGAACACAAAGAGCCTGCGCAGCAGCTGAGCTTGGGGTTCCTAGCTCAGCATTTGGCTGCTGCCAGGCCAGGCCAGTGCCTCCTGGCAGCACGTCCAGGGCTTCCCTGGGCCAGCGGGCCCCAAGGGTGGCACTGGCAGGGCCAGCGGGGAGCCATCCAGCGGCACTCTCCCCGTCCTCACCCCAGGAAGCCGGGCTGAGGCCCTGCAGGCAAAGATTAAACCACAGTGTGGATTTATGAGAACAAGCAAGTGCCTCATTCTGTGTGGAATGATGCCAGGCGGCGTGACAAGGTGAACTCTGAGCACCTGCCAAGGGACAGCCATCTGTCCTCTAGCCCGAGACATGTCAACCAGCTGCACCAGCCCACGAGTGTCACACTCACTCCTCCTCAGAGGTCGCTGCTGCTGACCAGGGACCCGGGGACAACTGCAGCCACACAGAAGGTTTCGGCCCCAAACCTCCCTCCACCAGCTCCTCATCCAGCTGTTGGGACAGGTCAGGAATTGTCCTTCTGAAACTCATGGGACCAGCTGGTGGCAAAATCCTGGAACTCAGAACAGGAGCGGGGGACCCGGACCTACTGACACAATGGCAGGGCCCAAGCCTAATGTTCCCTTCCGTTGGCAACACCAGGGAAGACATGCTACAGTCAATGACAACCATCGATGGTCTCTTCGCTTTGGGTCAAGTTTTGCTGTCAAATGAATTTCTGCAAAACTTGTGTTTTGATTTTCAGAGCCCTTGGAGGACTCTGCAGTGTGTGCCAGGTGTGGCCACACACGGTGTCATCCTTTACACCACACAGGTGTACAGGGTGCGTGATTTCATTTATTTGAATTATTTCCAAACAATAAAGATTCTTGAAATGAAAGTGCACAATGGATGACGCAGGACTGCGGGGAGGAGGCCGGGTCAAGGTCTCAGCCTGAAGGGGACCCTATTTCCCAGACACCAAACTCGGGAGGGAGGCGAGTCGCCTGTCTGGGACGGATATAAGGAATTTAAAGGATGTGGTGGATTTAAAAAACGGACACAAGTGCTTTGACCACCTCCTGCCAACAGGTGAGACCTGGGAGAGTCCAGAGAGGCTCCCAACGACACAGTTTTTTGGCTTGGTGTCACTGTGGGACCCCCAACGTGGGTCAGAAGTGGCCACATGGCATCTGCCTGGATCTCCCAACAGGGCCTAAAGACGTTCCCTCTGGAGCCCAGTGGCCGGGCTACAGAAGGCCCAGCCCTCAGAGAGGCTGTGGGAGCTCCCAGCCAGGCCAGCCTCAGGCACCCCACCCAGGGCCCAGACCCATGAGCCAGACAGACACAGACCAGGGCCGAGGATCCTATACGGGGTGACCAGGAGATTGAGGCTGTGCAGGCCACGCGGTAGCAGGTGACGGCAAAGGTGTTACTGAGGAGAACGGGCAGGCCTGAGTTCACCGCTCCTACTCCAGGTGACCTGCTTGGCCACTCAAGTTTGCCTGGCATGCAAGTCACCCCAACGGGGGCCCTAAATCCCATGCACAGAAACAGGCCATCTGCTGTGTCCTGACTGCAGGCTCCAGGCAGAAGAGAGTGGCCGACACTTCACATCGGCGCTGGGGATGGCTGTTACAAAGCAGGCACTAGCTGGAACCAGTCATCCTTGAGAGCTGGTGGACACAGGCTCTTGTCAGGCTGTGCTCAGAGCCCGACCTAGGCACACAGAGGTCTGGGCGGCTATGGGAATAGGCGAGGCCACCCGAGAGAGGGCAGGGAGCAAGGAGAGAGGTAGAGGCAAGACTGGGGAAGAACAGGGCAGACAGAAGCCGGGGTGGGGGGGTGCCAGACTCTGCCCAGGAGGCAGGGCAGGACCCAGGAGAGCTCCAGGACAGAAGAGGGGAGGAGGGTGCCTGAGACCCCCAGTGAGATGGGACCAGCAGCTGCCCACCAGATCTCAAGTCCTTCTGTGATGGAAGGACAGCCCCATTCTGCCATCCCCTTCCTCTGTGATCTTGTGCAAGCTACTTAAGCCCCTCCATGCCTCAGCTTCCTCACTGGTAGACAGAGATAAACGGCTTCTACAATCCTGGGAGGATGGCAAGAGCCACATCGAGTTTGTCATTTATTGTCTGTTACCGAATTTTGCTTTTCCAACTGCCCGATGAGGCAGTTGGAGACACTCTGCTATCGCAGATGAGGGTCAGGAGCCCAGGGAGGTTCAGGGCTGTGCCCAGGACACAGCCATCAGGGACTCAGGCTGCCATGTTCCTGCTCGGTGGAGCAGGCCTGGCAGCCTCCATGTGCTCATTCAGCTGTTTTACATCCACACTTTCCAGATAGAATAATTATTAACTGCACGGGCTTAATGAGGACAGGGAGTTGTGTGGCTTTCCAATACCACTCATTTACACCTGCTGAAGAGCAAAGGCGTGACCACAAAGGCACCAGCGCCGGCAGCATCAGAACCTGTAGCCCATCCCAGGTGAGTGAGGACGACTGTCTACTGCTCTGGGCACAGGGCACAGGAAGGGACACCCACGGCCCTGAGACCAGAAGGTTGGGAAGGGGCAGAAGGAAGGGTGGGCACTGCCAGGGAGGCCCATTGCAGAGTGGGCACCATAAACGTGGTCCACACGGCTCCCAGCAGGGCCTGGAACCAGCCTCCCCCCGGTATGCAGGCACAGCGTCTGCGTCCTGGGGACACAGAAGGACCATCCCTCTTTAGCCCCAAGGTCTCCCCACTTGGGAACCCTCAAGTTACTCCCAGAGCCCTGAGATCTCTTGAAATAAAAACACCACTGAGGGCTCTAGGAAGCCACTGACCCCTTGGGGACGGCCCAGGACAGGGACAGCCACCCTCTCACCTGACTGTCAAGTCCTGTGGCCATCAGAGGGGAGGCTCACAGAGACCCCCATCCTGGGCACTATGGAGGCCTCGCGGCTGCCCAGGGCCAAACACCTGCTCTGCCCTTCTGCCAGTGGGGAAAACCGCCCATCAAGGGAACGCGGACCACCCTGCTCCTTCGGGGGACCCTCCCTTCAATTTAGTGACAAGCTGGGAGCAGATCAAATACTGTCCCCGATGCCTATTAATTTGCAACTTGCATTGGGACCAGGGAGCAGAGGGAGGCAGGGATTTTTTTTTTCTCTAGTTAAATATTTGCTAAGAGAATTCCAGTCCCAAATTTCAAGAGACCGATTTAGCATGACACTAGAGGAGGAAGACAAAGTAGTTTCAGATTATTAACTAACTAGAGATTCTGGCAGAGGAAATCAGAGAAAAATCATACAGCCCCCACGCACACCCTCCAGCCAACAAGCAGGGCAAACGCTTTTTTTGAGTTTTACACCCTCTCTTTTGTCTTTGTTACAGCTTAAATGCTTGCTGTGGCTGAGCATTTTAATTTACGTCTTCCAGGCCTCTCTCCCCCACCTCCAGATGGTGGAATTAGTTTCCCTGCATTCAAAGAGGGGAACAAAACCCCTTTCCACCTCGTGCTGGTCCTGCAGCTCCGTGTCACACTGGCCCCTCGGTTCCAATTCCCGGCCTTTGTTAGCACCCTGCTCCCTTTCCAAGCTAATGAGCGGCCGGTGCTGGGTCCAGCCAGGACTCTGGGCCCCTGTGGCTGCGCTGGGCACCCCAGCCCCGGGCAACCTCGCCTGGCTGCTCATCAAGGCGCCTGCTGAGGAGGGAGCGTTGCTAGCAGAGCTGAGAACAATCAGGTGGCTACCACGGCCCTGTCACAGCACACCCAACGTCCAAGCTGCTCCAAGTCTCATCTCACAGGTGAGCAGCCAGCGAGGCTCCACTCTGCGCCTGTCCACAGGCTGGGCATGCGTGATATCACTCAGAACCTGTGTCTGTGCAGCCCCTCGACAGCCACAGGTGCCCACCTTCCCCCGGGGAGTGGAGGGGGCCGCTGGATGTTTGCAGTTAGCACTTCCGTATCTGTCATTTTGCTACAGCAACGACACTCTTCAAGGCCCACTCCGGTCCACTCCTGATGGGCTGTCACATTGCAGGTGCAATTCAGAGTCACACATGGGGTGCAGTCCACTCACACAGCTTCCATGACATACGGGGCCCAAGTCCCCTGTCCCTACCTGTCAGCTCTTGTCTCTGTCCCTGTCGCTGCATCACACCTGGCTCAGGGGCCTCTCTGTTGCACACCCATCTACTGAGCACCTGCTGTTTGCTGACGCCTGCATGCGCAGGGCTGGAGCGCCCCAGGTCCCTCCTTCCCTCAGGGACACGCACACCACACCCTCACCCTCCCTCACATTCACACTTGAGCCCCTTCACCCACCCACACCCACACACCTGCACACTCACGCCACACCCACACTGGCCCGAGGGTCCCAGGAGCCCCACATTCTTTCTGTGGTGCCGTGAGCATGGGTCGGAACAGAGGGAGGAGATTAAATTAATATCAAGTATCCTGTTATTAAGTGATTAAGGAATGACTTAAAAGTAACAAATTGGATCTCTCTCTCTCTGAGTACCCCAAGGGTCCTGAAAAGGACGCCGAGGTTCTCGTGGTAATTAAGGCCCCTGACTGCACGCACAATTCATTCATAATTAAAAACTGGGCGGTGCACCATCTTTCTAAAGATTCTAATCTGCAACCTAAACTCAAAGGAACTCTAATTAGTCCAACAAATACTTGCAGCCTTGTGTGTGCCAGGCAGAGATCGCAGGATGCCAAGTGAAGAAAACCAGTCTCCCCTCAAGGTGTCCTCAGCCTGGCAGGGGACAGATGGGTCGGAGGCTGCAGTGTGCAGAGCACAGGGGGGAGGGGCCCAGGTCTGGAGTATGGGGGAGGGGTATCCAGATGCGGGGGCGGGGTTTCCGGGGTGCTGGTGTCCAGGTGCGGGGGCGGGGTGTCCAGGGTGCTGGTGGCAGGTGCAGGGTAAGCCTTGTTTTCTGTTCAGGTGCAGCCAAAGGACACCAGAGTGGCAGAACAGCTGGGTGAGGGTGGGACCTGCTGGGACAGAAAACTGTCCTGCTCCCTTGAACCTCGTGACAATGGGAACTGTGGATTCCCCAGACAGCACCAGAGCTTCAGCGCACATGTCACACCCCGGGGATGGTGGGGTGAGGGCCCCACCGAGGAGCCCAGGGGCATACGGCTACCAACAGGACGGCCCAGGGAGCAGCCTGGGGGCCAATGAAGCACGCCCCTGTGCACAGCATGTGTGCACACGTGTGTGTGAGCTGGGGGTCTTGTGTGTGTAAATGCATGTATATGCACATGGGTGAGCTGGGTGGAGGGCTGTTTGGTGGGAAGATGGTTTGAGTCACCCACACAGGGTCAGGATGCAACACAGGCCTGACAGAAGCCGGCACCCCCACACAGGCTTACCTGAAGGGTACAGAAGGAACAAATGTCCCCGTCCAGCTCCTCAGTGGGAACCTCCCAGAAGGAGCACTCTGCCGGACAGCAGGGACCACCCCCGTGCTGCGGCGTCTCCCTTTTTAGTATGTGGTACTTGGGTCCAGAGGGGAAGGAAAGGAAAGGACATGTCATCAGATCCCTGGAGCACTACACCCCAGAGCCGGGCATAGTCATCTCAGTTTGTGACCAGTCTTATGGATGTCTGGCTGTTGTCCCTAATTTCTCTGGTGCTAACAGCCCAAATTGGCAACCAGTAATTACCCAGGGCCGCTTCTTCCCAGCCCAGCGGTGCAGCAGACACTGTGCTTTTTGACCCCAGTGCACTGATCTATTAACCCAAGCCCGGCTTTCCCACCCTCTGCTCCGGGGGAGGGCAATCTGCAGTTTGTGCAGCTGCCGAGCACGTGCTAAGGCCAGGGGGCCCCTTCACCCACAGGGGCAGCTGCTGTCTGGATCCCAAGGGAGCGCGGAGGCCTCTGACTGCACCTAACTCTGAGACAGGACAGCCTCAGTCCCCGCTCTGCCAGGAAAACCCCTTCTTGCCTCTCTATGGCCCCCGGTTTCCAAGCGCAATGAGCCCCAGGGCCGGGAGCACTGCCCAGCCTGGTCAGGGTCAAGCAGCCCCACCCCAAAGGTCTCATCTCAGCCTCTTCCCCTGCAGTGAGAGCCCTGCCCACTGCTCAGGCCAGCGGCTTGAGTGAGCAGCTTGCCCAGGACCAACTCCCACAGAGAACTATACCAGTCCACTGGTGTGGCCAGCCAGAGGACACCCACAGGCTCATCGTGTGCTACACCCTACTTCACATCTGATGTGACGGAGCAGAGACAGGTTTCCGGGGTCACTCAGAGACTCTGCTGAGCTGCAGGGGGAACCAGGTTCCTGAATGCCCCATCTGCAGCTGCCTGCAAACACTGCTGTGTGTCACAGTGGGTAGAAGAAAACTGTCACCTGTGTATCGTAGGGCCACACTTTCTGCACCCAAAAGAGCTCTTTTTAACACACCCCAGGAGGGAGATATGCTGCTCTGAGGTGACCTCTCCCTTGGCACCCCCTGCACAGTATGCTGCAGACGGCAGGTCAGGAAGGGAAGGGACACTTTAAGACAACAGAAAGAGCTGCAAAAGGGACTTCCTGTGGTCACTGCACCAGCTGTCCTTGGTTGGACATAGCATAAATTTGTGGCATGGTAGCTGCTCTCAAGAGCGGCCCACCACCAGGACCAGGCCTCGCCAGCTGATTTTACTGATATATAAATGTTATCATCAGCTCAATTTTTTTTTTCAACTTCCCCTAAAAGTTCTATGGACTCTGATTAGTATTGCACTAAATCTATACACCAATTTGGGGAGAAAGGACGTATTTACATGACTGAGTCTTCCAACCCATGAACATGTATTTATTTATTTCTCTATTTATCTAGGTCTTTTGAATTTCCCTCAATAACATTTTGTGGGTTTTTTGCACATCTCTCTTTAGAGTTATGTCTGGTTATTTGATCTTTTATAGCATAATAAATAAAATATTTCACTTCCTGGCTCCTTCAACCAGGCTTCAGAAGGTGGTACTTGAACAATGGGCCAAAACGCAAACCCACGTGGCTGAAAAGCCATGCCCCACAGATCCACCGAGGTGGCTCCCCACCACCCCGCATCCTGGGCATCCTTCTCTGATGTGAGGAGCTGTCCTTGTGGCGCAGGATATCTGACCAGAATGTCCCCAGGCACTGCTGATGTCTCCAAGGACAAAGTCACCCCTGTGTGAGAAGCACTATGCTAAAGAAATCTGCCCTGATAGTTTTTTCCTTTAGTTTTTCTTATAAACTAAAGAAAAATGAAAAAAATATTGAAAGTCACTCTATTTTTTTTAATACCTGCAGGTAAGGTCTCTACGCTTCATTCACTCTGCGTGTTTCGTCAGCACCTGGCAGGCCCCACGGGAAAAAGCCATGCAGACGGAAGGGATGAGGATGGCCGGGCACTGCGGCCCACACTCGCCCACACCACCCATGCTCACCAGGCTCCAAGGCGACTTGCACGGAGGGCCTGCTCCGGTCGCCCCTTCAGGAATGAAGCCCCTCCACACACAACACCCAACGCTGGCCTAGTTTCCAGCAGAAGCTCCACTTCCCGGCAAGAAATTCTTCAAAATGTGCTGGCTGCCCATGGTCTCAGTTACTCATCTGCACACTACTGACAAAAGCTGATAAGAGGGGGCAGATGAAAGTCCTACACAGAAACAGTCCTGTTGGAATTTCCAGCACATCTTCCTGGCCTCACTCCGACATGGACAAAAATTACCTCTTCATTTCTCCTTAAAACTTACACTTCCGTTTTAAAAACTGGTATAGTAGCTGGGTGTGATGGTGCACAGTTGGAATCCCAGTACTCTGGGAGGCTGAGGCAGGAAGATTACAAATTTGAGCCCAGTCTGGGCAACTTAGTGACTTAGGGAGACCATGTCTCAAAATAAGAAATAAAGCGAAGGACCGAGGATGCAGCTCAGTGTAGCTCAGTGTGTTCAATCCCCAGTATACACATCAATCAATCAATCCAGTAGTTTGTATTGCTTCAACCTGGATGTATTTTCTTCCAGATTAGAAATGGGTGCTTGGTAACAGTCAGAGGATTTAAAAAGAGATTGAGAAAAAGGGCATGGAAATACATCTGAAATTCAGGGGGACATAAGCATGTCGGAGGAGAGACTAAACCCAGTCTCTCTTTTCACCCCAGGGCGGCTGGGCACTGTCCCCCCCCCTTCCTGTGTGTGTCGTCCCTGTCCACACAGGAAGTGGCAGCTCTGGCAGCTCCTCTGGTTGGACAGCTTGTTGAGTGCCAGTACCTATTCAGGGACAGAGTGACATGCTGGGCAGGGGTGGGGTCACCTCCTGACAGTGGGGCGCCCAGGTGCCTGCAGGAGCCAACAGCACCACAGGCACGCCTCTCTGCAGCCCGTGGCCAGAGGCACAGTGTGTCAATGTGCCAACTCACAGAGGGGCCTCCCAGGGCAGGGGTAGGATGGGTAACGAGTTACAAATTACAGTCAGAGGAGATTTCAGCCTGGCAGCCAAGGGCACACTGCGCAGAGCGGCTGGGCCAAGCCGGCTGCCATGGCAACTCGCTGCTCTCTATACACTGTGCCCACTGTACACAGCGAGGACCAGTGGGGACAGACTCTGGCATCTGCTGCCTGAGACACCATGAGCTAGCTCTCACAGCCTTACCTCCTCAGATCACCAGGCCCTCAATCTCTGGCTGTTCAGAGGGAGACACGAGTCACATCATGGTGACTGCTGGTGTTTCCCTCGCCTGCACAGTGGCAGAGGCTGCGACACTGCCATCAAATCTCTCCTCCACGTCAGAAGAGAAGCTCCCCCCAGGCTGGAGGAAGCTCAAGGGCCTGTAGGTGTCGAGGCCAGTCCCTATTGATGATGGCGACCCCAGGTCCCTAGTAGCGAGGCCTCACATTATTACAATTAAGAAAATGCATCTGTGCATAGGAAATAACCAGGCACACAAGGAGACAAGACAGCCTGAGTGACAATCAAGAGACATCGGAGACAGCAGGAAATGGCCCTCAGCAGGGTCGCAAACAGCCGTGAGAACTGCTTTGCTCTTGGGTCTCAGGGAGGTAAAAGTTGGGGTTCAGTCTCCTTAGAGACCAAGTAGCCACAGGAAAGTACACAGCAGAGCAGAAGGGGACCAAAAAGAAATTCTAGGCCTGCATCGCAGTAACCAAGATGCAAAATTTCATAGATGAGTTTCAGAATAGATTAGATTCAGCTGATATTCTTGACATATAAATGTTAGGATCAGCTCAATTTTTTTTTCAATTTCCCCTAAAAGTCCTATGGATTCTGATTAGTAGTGCACTGAGTCGTACACCAATCTGGGGACGTATTTACATGACTGAGTCATCTAACCCATGAACAACATGTATTTATTCATTTGTCCATTTATCTAGGTCTTCTTGAATTTCCCTCAACAACGTTTTATGATTTTTTTGCACATCTTTCATTAGAGTTATGCCTGGTTATTTGGTCTTTTATGGTATAATAAATAAAATATTTCATTTTATTTTCCATTCATTGCCAGTAAACAGAAACATACTTGATTTTATGTAATAACCAAGTATCCTCAATCTTGTTGAACACTTACTGGCATCACTTCTTTGCCTACTCTTTGGACTTTCTTCAAATGTAACAACATCGTCTGTGGAGAATACCAGTGTTATTTCGCCCTTTATAATTTCATCTTAATGTTCATAATGTTTTTCCCCTTGTCTTTCCCTATAACTTTTGTCCTTGCATTGGCTAAGACTTCTAGGACAGTATCTTATACCTGGGATTCAACACAAAGTCTGGCCAACAATGAAAGTTAAATGAATATTAAGTGAACCTAGGAATATTAAGTGAGATATGAATAATTTAAATGTTCGCAAGGTGCCAGGAATGACCTAATCATTACCAACAATAGTGCCACCGCCAGGCTCTGGCACAATCTCACATCCGCAGATCCTACCCAAGGCGGGAAAACCACTTGACCACAAAATAAGAGAGGACACCAATGAAGAAATAAAATAACTAAAGGAAGGAATAAAACCTACGTTATTTGGAGTCAGTGGAATAGCAGTCTCAGAAAAATCAGTTGGGAAATTATTTTAACTAAGAGATAGCTTGATAAGGTGGCTGGCTGCAAAATCACCAGACAGATCATCAGTGCTTTTCAATGCTCAACAAGAGCAGGCTGGAAAAGGTGACACGGGATCATAAAACCAACAAGAACACAAAGAATCCCTCTACCACAGCAGTAAAACCCACACAGTTTCTAGAAATTAGCCTAAAATGAAATCTAGATCTAGAGAGCATGATTAATTTACTAAAGTACATAAAAGATGACATTAAGACGAAACAGACCCTGCCTCTGAGCAGAAAAACACGTGACATCTACAGCAAGATGACATCTCCTCTCCAAGTGTATTAAAATGTTTCTCATGGTTGCTGTGACTAATCACCAGAACCCGGTTAAGTGAGTGAGAACAGTAAGAAGTTATGCTCAAATTCTAGAGGTTAAAAGTCCAAAATCAAGGTGTTGGCAGGGCTGGTTCATCTCAGAGACTCGAGTGAGACGCTCACATCGCTCTGATCTCAGCTGGTCTTCACACATCCTGCCCTCTACTCTGTCTCCCAGTCTTCTCCTCATCTTGTCTCTTAAAGGGACTGGCCGTTGCATTTATAGCCCACTCTAATCCAGGATGGTCTCACCTCCAGTGTCTTACCTTAAATATCTCTGCAAAGCCCCTTTTCCCAAATCAGATCACATTTGCAGGTCCTGAGGAGACATATCTTTTTTGGTGGACACTCCTTTACCCACTACACAAAGTGATCCATAAACACATTATCCTTCTCACCAAAATTCCTGCACAATTTCCTTTCTGAATTCAACTGACTTCATAATGTATTTATTTATTTATTTATTTATTTTTCGGTGCTGGGGATCAAACTCAGGGCTTTGTGCTTGTGAGGCAGACACTCTGACCACTGTGCCAAATCCCCAGACTGTAATGTATTTATTATACAGAATTATTACCACAAAGAACAGTGTGGCCATGAGAACAGGCCAAGGGGACTGTGGCAAAGAACTCTGATGTCTTTTGGGATGTAACATTAATTCAGAGAGTCTGGTGGTGTGGGACAGGGACAAAGGGGGACATGTGTTCTCTCTCACAGGCTGTGGAATGAAGACTGAGAAAGGTATCATTTGGAGATGGCAGGAAGACTCTCTCCAAAGATGTCCTCTAGAGAGGGCAGGAAGACTCTTCGAATACAAGAGATTGAGACAAGTGGGCAAACTGAAGCTTCACCTCACACCATCACCCTCAAATTAACTCAACAAATTAAAGAGCAGCACACAAGAGATAAGGCTATAAAGACATTAAAATAAGACAAGAGAGAGGCTGGCACTCCTGGGTTCAGGAAGGCTGAACTCCAAACTAGAAACCACAAAGGAAAATTAGGCAGAAAGAAAACAGGAAGCGCTCAGAAGAAAGGAATGACTAAGAAATACCCGACAGGAAGCCCCAGCCCAAGGAATGAGAGCTAGGCCCGCAGTGAGGAACTGGCTACTTTCTATCTATCAGATTGGCAACAGTTTCAGACAAAGATAGCATCAAAGGAAGAAAATACACAGTAATAAACTTACTTGCTGGGCAGGGTCGGGGGCAAGCACGTCAATGAGCTGGGCATTTTTAGCAGACACCGCAGTAATCTGATCCAACCCTACTGCGATCCACCCACTGACGCGGGACACCCATTTCCACACAGCCATGTCCAAGAAGCCTTGGTATACATACCCAAGACCTCTATCCCACGGATAGTCATCACTCTGTCACCACGGCAAGCAATGGGACACAATGTAAACCTCCACCAATCCCTGACCACAAAGGACACCTGTCAGTAATTGTTACACTGTTGCCCCTGTGCTCCTGGTCCTTCCCAGCACCCTCTGCTTTCATCTCTGACAACCCCAAAGCCAGGTGCCAACAGCCCCACCAGGTGCCAGCTCGGGCCACCTCCCCGTAGGTCCGCCCACCCTGCAGGGCTTAGAAACCCTCCCTGCTGCCCACCAGTCCTTCCCTCCTCGAACTTCGCCTCTTCCTCTCTTGCAAAACAGGCCAGGACCCTCAAGAGTAATTATGGTCACCTCAGTGGTGGAGTCCAGGCCCAGGGCTCAGCAGAGACCTCTCCCACTGCCCCTGCTCCTGGTCTTCCCTGCAGGAGACGACCTTTTATATGTAGCTGCTGACAGCCCCCTTCCCCCAGGGCCCCAGATTACATTTACAGCAGTGGCGGTAACCATGGAAACTGGCAGCCTGTTACAAGCAGTGGATAGTTGATGGGTAACTAGGGGACAATGACAGGGCCTCTGAGCTTATTCAGATGACCTGGGCGGGCTGAATGGGAGAGGGCACACAAAGGCCACTGGCAAAATGACGTGGGCTCCAGGGCTTCCTGAGGGGCGTAAATGACACCCATAACTTGTCACCAAGAACAGAGGCTCCGCTGGCCCACACCTGCACTTTTTGATCTTCTGAGCAGTTTACAACAATCACTCCAGGGGCCTTTTGTCCATGTTATTTTTCCTAAAGTGTACTTTATAACAATCATCTGGTCTGTCTTCTGGGCACTTGGGGACCTGCAAGTACAGTCTCAGAATGATGCTCATCAATGTCTCCCCACGCCCTGGCTTCAGGAAGTGACTGGAAACCAAACTGGCAATCAGGCTCACTAAGTCACAAGCCCCCACACAAAACTTCACCATCAACACAAGGACCCTGCTACATGGCAGCCCAGCCTTGTGGGCGACCTGACATCACCTTGTCTCCTCAGGCGCCACATAGCTGAAAAATCATATTAAGACTCCTCTAATGGCAAAATTGAAACGTTATTTTTTAAATCAAACGCCATACCCTGATAGTTGAATATATTGCTACAGTGATTTTGGGAGGGGTGCTGGGGATCGAACTCAGGGCCTTATGCTTGGTAGGCAAGTGCTCTCCCACTGAGTTAAATCTCCAATCCCCTAGATGAACATATTGGATGAGAAGTAACTAAATGCATCTTTCCATGAACACAGAACTCCCCAAGAAGAATTTCCAAACATGTCTGAATTCCCTCTAGAAGAGCCACGTGAGCTGCTTAGATTGGCGAGAACATAACAAAAAATCACAGAGTGGTTGTGGGGGGCTGTGGGGTCACAGTGATTTATGACTCGCCATATTCTGAAGGAGCAGAGGATGAGTAACACATTTTTGACCAACTACTCAGAAACCCGCCCCACAGGAAACGGGAGCTGGTGATGGAGATCGCTAGCACCAAAAGGTCCTGAACTTCCAGCTCTGCAAATACCTGTACAATGGATTGTACCAACCGTCCATCACATGAGAAAATCAGGGTTCCCAGATGCTGGTGACAAGCCTGTGGTCACCAGACAAGTGACATCTGAGCCCCATGAGAACATCCCCCTGATCCTCTCTGCTCCTATAACTTTAAATACTGAGCAACACGGGCCAAAATCAGGGACAAGGTGTTTTGTAAAGAGCGCATGCTCTACAAGAGGCTGTACAGGGGCAGCACTGCTAATCCAAAAATCCAAAATCAGAAATTGCTCCAAAACCTGAAACTTTGTGAGTGTGATATCAATGCTCAAAAAGTTTCCAGGTCTGGAGCATTTTGGACTCTGGATTTTCAGATCAGATATGCTCAGCCCATAAAGTCTATGCCAACACTCCAAAACCTGAAACTCTCCCAAATCCGAAACACCCTGGTCCTGAGCATTTTGCATAAGGAATCTAGTTGACTAGGGGAGACAGGGCCCCATGGGGGACCCACAGCCCAGGGCACTTGCTCAGCACCTGGAAAACCACTGAGCAGGCTCAGTCCTCCTGTCTCTGTAGTGGGGGAAGCGCTTTCCAGGTGACACAAGTGGCCTCAGATGACAGGTCTCAGCTCAGCAGTGGCAGACAGGACCTGAGGACTCAGCAGGCCAAGATCTGGCCACTGGGAGCAGCCAGCAGTCAGGAATCCAGCCCGCCAGTGTTTGGTAACCAGATACCCCTATACTGTCCAGGAGACGGCAGAGCCCGTGCTGGGAGACTTGGCACCTTCTCCCTGCCACCCTGCTGTACCAGATGCCACCTGGGAGATGACAGGGCCTGGCCTGGGGCCGGGAGGCATCACTGAGCTTGGGTCTGCTTCCCAGGTAGGGTCTTGCTGAACAGCAGGATGTGGAGGACCCTCTGGCCATCCTGCCCCATGACCACGCTGGCTGCTTTGACCTGCAGGAAAGGACCAAGCTAAGTGTGCATCCAAAGGACTGCAGGGGCTCCCAGGAAGAAGCCATGGCCACCTGCTAAACTAGGTACTTGTGGCCACAACTCACTGTCATTTAGTCCTCAAATGAAGTAAAGCTGGGCATGGTGGCACAAGCCTGTCATCCCAGCACTCTAGGAGGCTAAGACAGGATGACTGAAAATTCCAGCCAGGTCTGGGTAACTTAATGATTCAGCAAGACCCTCTCTCAAAAATATAAAAAGGGCTGGGGCTACAGGTCAGTGCAAAGGCCCTGGGCTCAATCCCCAGTGCTGCCAAAAAATAAAAAAATAAAAAAGCCAAGTTGTCGAAGGGTGCCCAGAGAGGCATAAATAAAAAGACCAGCCGACTTCCCACAACAACAAAAACATGGCAAAAGATACCACTGAGTTAGAAGAAAAATTCAAGATTATAAAAAAACTGCCAAAAGCCAAACAACTCCAATATACAAAGAGAAATGTGAGCCAGTCAAAGATAAGAAATCCAACTGAAAAAGGAGAGCAGAAATTCACAGAAGCAGCAGGAAGAGCCAAGCTGACAGACTTCATTGTGCCTAAAGAGAGACGCATATCAAAAAAGGAAGGCTTCTGTCTGTCCCTCGAGGAGTAGAGGAGGTGAAGACTCACCCCCAACAGTGAAGTCGGGGAGG
This sequence comes from Hystrix cristata, assembly GCA_004026905.1. NCBI lineage: Eukaryota > Metazoa > Chordata > Mammalia > Rodentia > Hystricidae > Hystrix > Hystrix cristata. The sequence continues at coordinate 51,805 of PVJO010004392.1, forward strand.
CACTCACACGCGCCGAGGCTAGTTTAAGTCAGTACAAACTCTCCCCAGGCCGTGTGACCAGTACGAAATGTGCAAGCCCCCAGCACCGTGAACTTCCTTCTGGGCATTTATTGTCCAGAATACCTCAAGTTACACCTTATGCTCACACCAGGCCTCTGTTCACTGCCACGTGACATGAAAACAACTGGATACAGAGTGCCGCACCCACCCAAGGCAAGAGGGGACAGAGATGAGGGGCAACACATGTCCTCCTGGGCAGTGACACGGCTCTAGAAAGCACCTTGCACTTGGAGGTGGAGATGGCCACACAGAAATGCTGCGTGCATTTACACCCTTAGGATAATGCATAAAAAGATCCCCATGGCGCTGGTAGCTTTCTGCTTTATGTACTTCTGGTTGTTCGAATTTTTAAAAGATCACTTTATTTTTTCATTAATAAAATCCTTACTTGTTTTTTCCCCCCTTGCTATGTAGTTCAGGCTGACCTTGAACTCACTATGTAGCCCGGGCTGGCCGCCAACTCTCAGTGATCCTCCTGCCTCAGCCTCTTGAGTGCTGGGATGACAGGCATGCACCACCATGCCCAGCTTTAAGTGTTTTTGTTTTGTTTTGTTTTTAATAAAATAAATCTACTTCACCAGTCCTTACATTCCCCCAGAAAAGCTATCACTGGCCTCGGGAACATGCTGCTGGGTATGGAACCCATGTGGCAACCTGGTACCTGGTGATTGGCAGCCCGCTGGTGAGGGCGAGGCAGCTCCCTTCTCCTCAAGCCCTTTGCTGCCCCCAGACCTGGACTCTCCTTAGACCTGGACTTAGCCCCTCTACCATCCTCAGCCCAGGCCTCTTGGCCCCTCGATGCCCACTGGGGACCCAGGTCTCAGTTCACCCCCATTTCCCAGAGCTTCATCAGGAAGATGCTTCTAGAACATCCCCCACTAAAATTCTGCAACAGTTTTGGGGTTCACAGTCTCCTAAAGAAGCACAGCAGCTGAGACGAGCTGCAATCGGGGCTGCAGGTCTCTGTGGCACCATCCGAATTCGGACAGAGGCTGAAATGCCCCGGGAAGGATGCCCGACGATCCAAGGCGTGCAGCTTCTTCTCCCGGGTCCACCAGTGGGACTGCCTGGATGCACCCGGCGACAGTGGAAGTCCTTTTCCCAAACATAAAACCCAGCACCAACCTCCCAGCGTCACTGACAAGTCACAGAGGAGGGGTCACCACCGGGCCTGCATCCTCCCACAGTGCCTGAAGTCCGGGGGGACCCGGGGACCCTCGACTATCAAAGGCACAGTGACATGCTCCCCTTCAGCGGGCAAACGTGTCCACCAGGGTGGTCGGGCCAACACCCTGAGCAGCAGGGGCTTCTGGCTGCTGCAGGCCCTCTCAGGGCTCGGGGAAGCTCTGGGAACAGCCCTGCGTCCTCTGCACTTCACTCTGCCTGATCCCGCCAGCAGCAGCAAGCAGCCATCCTGGTCACCACGTTGTCCTGGGAGCTCCAGGGGCCCGGGAGGCAGAGGCATGATGTGGGATATGCAGGGCCCACTAACTAGCTCCTGGCTGGGAGGCTCCCAGGGCACCAGGAGGAGGCCCTGACAGCAGAGCTGTCTCCCTCACTCAGAGGCAACTCCTGCCCACGTGGGACCACATCCATCTCCAGGCAGGGCCCTCAGTCCCTTTGGGCCAGACACCTCCAGCAGTGCAGGGTCTGGCACCCGCCAGCGGCCCACAGCCATCCAGAGGTGACAGTCGGGCCAGACCCCTTCCCTTGGCGCTTGTCTTCCTGCACGCAGCTGGCCACTCTGCTTTATGGCCCTGTGTCTGGTGAGCGGGTTGTCAGCGGAGCTGAGATGCGGGGGAGGGGACACCAGGAGGCTGGAGGGTCTGCCCTCCTGCTGCCCTCTACTAGTCATCCCGCCCCCAGAGCCCTTCCAAGGTGTGGCATTTCTCACACTGCCCCTCCCCGCTAAAGGACCCCACTTACGTGCCAAATTCCATCTGTGCTCCAGGCCCCTTCAAAGAGCCTCCCGCCCTCCTCTCTGCCATCGCCTTGGGTGTCCAGCCCAGCTGCTGAGCAGCTGTCCCCTTGGGGCCTCTTCACGTCTGCTTCCCGCAGCTCCAGCCAGTCAACAGTGTCCCCAGCCTGCTCTGGGCAGAGCAGGGTGCTGGGAGGACACAGACACTCTGCTGCCCTCATGGCTGAGTCCTGAAGAGGGACCAGAGCTGGCCAGGTTTGCAGATGCCCCCGGGAGGGGACAGGTGCAGACCAGCAGTGGGCATCCCCATGACCCCACGTGCCCACGAGCACCTACCTGCAAGGTGGCTCCCATCACACCCTTCTACTGAGGAGGACAGGGGGCTGGGAAGGGGGTGACAGGTGCCCCAAAACACACAGCCGGTGAGTGTGGGCTAAGGCAGCCTCCCCTGTGTGGGACCCCCAGGCCACAATTCTCTGGCCACACTGCTCACCCTGCGCCAAGCTGACCCCATGGCCACTCCTCCCTGGGTCCCTCAGAGATCTCAGGGCTTGCTGGGGGCCAGAGACTGTGGGGAGGGGCCTGGTGTTCAGAGTAACAGCCCGGGTCTGGGACAGCTGTCTCAGTGAGGAGACAGGGGACACTTGGGGGACATTCTAGGCTGTCAGGTGGGGGCTACTGTGCCAGAGGGAGGGGCAGAGATGCCAGGCAGAATCCTCAGCGCCCGAGACAGCCCCGCCACAGGGGGCCATTGGCACCAGCAGTGCTGAGTGGGGGTGGGGTGGATGAGGGAGGGTCTGCAGGCCCCTGAGGAGGGGCTGGCCTGGGGAACTGGGGAGGCAGGGCTGCGGGGTCAGGATGGCTTCAAACTCCACTCACCAGGCAGGGGCTGGGGCCAGAGACTTGGCTCACAAACACTGTGAGGCCACCTGCACTCAGCCTAATGCCCACTGGAGGGGCACAGGTGATGGAGCTGGGACTTTATGCCTGCTCAGGCCACACCACTTTCTCATCAAGGACAGAGGGAGGCCTCGTGGCTGCGGGCTGGGGAGGAAGAGGGACAGGTCCCTTTCCAGGGCAGGACAGCAGATGAGGAGCCACATGAACACTGGCCGGGCTGTCTCCAACCCCTCTGTGTCCAGCAGACAAGGACGGCCCACACAGCATCCTAAGAGTCTGTCTCTGGCCCCGTAAGGTGCAGCTGTAAAAGCTAAGTCCTTTGGCGTGAAATAAATGATTTTTTAAAGCAAACAAAACATTCAGTGCTGGGTGGGTTGCAGGGAGCCTGGAGCACCCCTTTGCCAGGCTTCTGGGGTAATTAAAGCGAGCTGGACACACAAACAGTGCTTCAGAGCCCCATTGTCCTGGGACAAAGGCCGGCTCTTCAATGCGAGGGCCCCAGAGGTGCCTTCCAGGGGCTCAGGAGCGCCCATCGCCATGGCAACGCTGGCCCCAGCGCCTGGAGGAGGGCCAGGGAGTTGCCAACGCTAGACAGGCCCGCAGCACAGTGCACCCTGCCTCTGCCCAGGCACGGAGAGGGGCCATGGTCCCAGGATGGGGGAAGAATTGCCACTTAACAGACCAGAAGCCGATGTGAGCGGAACAGGCTACAGACAGCAGACGGTGCGTTTGATGGGTCCTCCGGGTGATGTCCCGGACAGGCAGGGTCCGGGGTGCACACGGGCGCCACCGGCTCTAGTTGCTGGGGATGGGACACAGTGAGCCCCCCTGCTCACATGGGCCACTTCACTAAAGGACAGTCACCTCCTCCTTCCCTCCCGGTGTCGGCTTTCAGTTCTCCCCTGGGCCCTGGCACACTGCCACCTCTCCAGGAAGTGCAGCGAGGCCCCTGGGGTCCTGGGGCCTGCACGTCACCCCAGCCCAGCCTGGTGCTCCCCACCTGCAGAGCTCGGGATGGTACAGGGATGTGGGGTGACCATACAGTGAGTACTCAGCATGCTGTCCTATGTCACCTCAACAGGCCAGCGTCCCCATGACTGGGGAGGGATCCCCCTGCACCAAGAGTGATCTGGAGACCACCGGGACAGGGATGTGCATTCAAACCCGGGTCTCCCCAACCCCACCGCTGTTTCTTGAGGTCACCACCCCGGCCAGTGCACCTGGGGACCGGGACTCAACACTGTATCAGGGGCCAGCAACCCGCGAAAAGGCACACGGGGCCTGGCAGGGTCTGGTGGCTAACTTTACTTCCTTAATTATCAGACAGCACCAGGGCAGGCATCCACAGCCACTTTGGACAAAACCATTTGGATGCTGGGTGTGGTGGCCCAGACCTGTAATCCCAGCACTCTGGGAGGCTGAGGCAGGAGGAATGCAAGTTTGAGCACAGCCTGGGCAACTCAGCAATTTAACAAGACCCTGTCTCAAGATAAAAGAATGAAAAAAGGGCTGGGGAATGGAGCTCAGTGTGCAGGCCCTAGGTTCAGTCCCCAGTAGTGAAAAGAAAAGTCCGTAACGCCACAAGATTAAAATCCCAGGTTCAAAAACCATCGTTTACTGAGGCCCTGACCATCACAGGATGTTGGGACCAGCCAAGGAGATGCAGTAACTAAACGGTGACAGTCAACACGCCTCGAGCTGCAGCTGCAATAAGTGAGCAACTTCCCCGCCATAAACCAGAGGAGCGAAGATCCTACTGGGGCCTTTCCCATCCCCGTCAGGAGACCCCACCTGCCTGCTGCAGCTGCCCCTGGCCCTGCCCTGGCCAGAGGTCCCAGAGGGTGCCCACCAACACAGGCTGTACCGGGGCCAGGCTCAGTAACTCGCTCCTGGAACAACAAGGCATGCACAGACACCCCTCTCATTATCTGAGCCTCTCTTACCCCCAGGTCCTTGAGGCCCGGATCACCACCAACTTGGACCCGCCCATCCAGGATGCCCCTGGTGGCCTGGTTAGGAGTGGACGCCAAGCAGCCCACAGTGGGTCTGCATGCCCACGTCAGGCTGGAAGGCCGATCGGGCGGCAGATGCACACAGGCATCCCTGGGGTCCCACCGAGGGCTCAGATGAAGGTTCGGGGCCTGGGGTGTGAGGCCAGGGCTCTGGGCTGTGCTGACCTCAGTCACCCTCACCACAGCTTGTGTGGTCGGAAGCCCTGGGCCCAATACACACGCAGGATGCTGAGGGTCCAGCCAGGCGAGTGCCCCCCGAGACCCGCAGGCCCCCAGCCTGGCCCTTGTGTGGGAGCTGAACACCCCGCCCCGCAGGCTCCAGATTTCCCCTGTTCACAGACGTTCCCAGGTCACCTGGCTCCACGCAGGACTGCTCCCTGGTACTTCATTAAGGCAGAAGGGAAGAGGCTTGCCCTAAATACAAACTCGGTTAAGTCTGAGACAGGGAACAGAGTGAGAGCCCGGTCTCCCTGGGGAGGGCCCAGCTCAGCCCAGGATGGTGAGATGCAGGCTGGGGCTGGTGCAGGGAGGCATCCTCAAGCCTTGGTCACCCAGAGCTGGAGCCCAGGGGCGTCCACGGGACAAGATGCCACCTCACACTGTCTTCAGGGCTGGGGAGCTCAAGCACAGACCCGGACCCAGGCTTTGGATGCCCCGCGGAGCCTCCCCAGCTAGGCCACCATCAAGCTTCCAGCAGCCAGCATGGGATGGCCGCCCCTGCAGGACCCGTGAGAATGCTCAGCCTGTTCTGCAGGCCCCAGCACACCCTCAACACTG
>PVJO010004392.1:57571-110487 GCA_004026905.1 Hystrix cristata
GTGCAGTGACACACACCTGTAATCCCAGCCACTTGGGAGGCTGAGGCAAGAGAACTCCAAGTTCAAGGCCAACGTGAACATTTTCACGAAATCCTGTCTCAAATAAAATGAACAGGGCTAAGGATGTAGCTTAGTGGCAGAGCACTTGCCTAGCACACATGAGGTTCTGGGTTCAATCCCCAGTACTGCCAAAAAAAAAAAAAAAAAGATACAGAAAAAAGCAGGAATAAAAAAGCTTCAAAACATGGTGCTACCTTCTGGTCCACTTCTAGAAAGTTACCCATGACAGAAGGAAAGAAAGAAAACCCAGACCACCATAAAGGTTATGGATTCTGCAAACAGTTAAAAAAGATCTCGGTGTGATCGCCTGAGTCTGCTATCCAGCCACTTGAAAGCAGTGTAGACACACAGTCGCAGAGACTGTGTGATAGAGGTTAAATAAAGAGCTGCTGACCCAAGGTGGTGTTTTAGAAAAGCACGCCCATGCCAATATGCACACAGAAAAAACCTGCCAGGAGGCACTACATCCATAATTACGGCTCCTGGGTGGTAAGATTACAGGGTCTTTCCTCCTACCTTACCCTACATTGCAGGAAGGTTAGCATGTTATTACTCAGGCCAGATAAGTTTTGTGCTCAGTCCCACCGTGGCCGTCAGTGCTCTTCTTGCAAAGCAGGAGCTGGACACCCAAATACCATGTCTCCCAGGCTATTCCAGACCTGCAGAATCCACCCAGGCCCTGCCAGTGGGAGCCACGGTGCCCATTAGGAGGGAGGGCCGGGCCAGGTGGCACAGGCCTGTAATCTGGGAGGCTGAAGCAGAAGGACTGCAAGTTCAAGCCTGGCCCAGGCAATTTAATGACTTAGCAAAACCCTGTCTCAAAATGTAAATTAAAAAAAAAGGGGCTGGGGATGTAGCTCAGTAGAAAGGCCCTGGGTTCAATCTACAGTACTGCAAAAAAAAAAAAAAAAAAAGGCAGGGAAGGGAGTCATTGTGTGCAGCAAGACCTGGGGTGGGGGCAACTCCTCGGGGCCTGTCAGGAGGTGAGGCCACAGGGCTGGGGACAGACGACCCTCTATACCTCCAGCTCCAAGTCCCCGAGTTAAAGTTTTCCTGCTTGAGACACCTGGAGTGGCCGCTGTTTTCCCAGGCTACACACCTAGTTCACTGGCTGCAACATTAGTTCTTCCAAAGCAGGGAGGGGCAGACAGAACCTTGGAGATGGGCTTTTCCTGGGGCAGGCAATAAGCGTGGTGGCACCTCTGTCTCACCTGGCACCTGCCCAGACATGCAAGGCCTTTGGGTGACAGGCAGCAGGGGTGTGTGCCAGGCTCCAGAAGGTGACAATGTGGGAGGGCCACACCAAGCAGGACGTCCACAAAACACTGAGAGACGGCAGGGACGCTACTCGGCTCAGAGCGCAGCTCTACAGCAGGGCACTGGACCCACAGAGAAGCGGGCCCAGGGGACCTGGGCCAAGGTGGGGACAGAATTCCAGGCAGGAGCCAGGAGTGAGGACGAACTGAGGCCTCAGGCCCTGATGCTGCAGCCCTCAGGTGGAAGGTGGCAGGGGTAAGAGGAGGCCCCATCCGGGGCGGGGTGGACAGGGAGAGGCCACACCCTCAGAGACATACCTGACGGCCAGTCACAGGTGCAGGGGACAGGCGGGGCTCAGCCTGGTACCCGTGACCCACCCGCCTGGCAGAGAGAGGAGCCTCAGGTTCCAACCGCAGGCCCGCACATGGGTCCAAGGTGCCAGGGCTCAGATAACCATGTCGCAGGGTAACCGTGTCGCAGGGAGTGACAGTCAGGGCGGGGGCACAGCAGGACCAGCGGGGCTGGGTCTGCCCAGGAATTTGCCTCTTATCTTATGAGGCTCTGGCAGGCTGCTTGGAGGAGACTCGGGGATGCGAAGGCCAGGTCTCACACCCCTGGGCTCCAGCTCCGCCCCAGACCAGCCAAGCCCTGTCCCCTCCTCACCAGCCACAGCCTCAAGTGACGCCTCCCCTGCTCCAGGCAGCGCCCTCTGCATCACAAGCGCCCGATCGCTGCTTGGTGAGACCTGCAAGTCGTGTGGTTCAACATCTTCCTGAATAGCAATGAAATAAACCAAAAATGATACTGAATAGCCTAGGTTTAAAAAGGTAAAAACCACCAAAAAAAGCACACAACCTCTGGGTGATGAGAATGTCCTGCTTAAAACTCACACACAACCAGGCATACTGGTGTTCGCCTGTAATCCCAGCACTGGGGAGGCTGAGGCAGGAGGATAACCGACAGCAGGAGGCCAGCCTTGTCTACACAGTAAGACTCTGTCTCAAAAAACCACAAATTAAATAAGGAAGTAAAAGTCATTCTCAAGACTCTATCATACCCCAAGGTGTGACAGGAAGCTGTGCCGCTCTATTGGCAGAAAAAGGAGCCAGGGCTGACCCCACAGCTCCTACCCAGCCCAGACCCCTGCAGCTGGCCCCCCATGGTCCTGCTGACCACCGAGTCCCACTCAAGCCCATGGCACAGCTGCCAAGGTCATGAGCCCCCTTCCTGTTTTGTTTTTGTCTTTGGGGTACAAGAGACTGAACCCAGGAGTTGGAGCTTTAGCTCCACAAGCAACCCCCCCAAAAGAGAGACTAAACCCAGGACCTTTGCACAAAGCTATATCTGCAGCACTTTTTAAAATTTTGAGGCAAGCTCTTGCTAAGTGGCAAAGCTATCCGGGCTGCGTTTGAACTTGTGCTCTTCCTGACTCAGCCTCCCAGAGTGCTAGAATTATAGGCGTGCTCCACCTGGCTTTCCCTTTGGGTTTCCGTTTTTGTTTTGTTTTTTATTTGTTTGTTTTAAACAGGGTCTCGCTATGTAGTTCAGGCCGGCCTAGAACTCAGTATGTAGCCCAGGGTGGCCTTGAACTCCCAAGTGCTGGGATTACAGGTGTGCACCACCTCTTCTGGCTAATGTTGGATTTTTACAGTCTGGTATAAGGGAAAGGCAGCCCAGAAGGCGGGGCTGACCTGCATCCCAGGGCACAGACAGACTCCCTGGTGGTGGGGAAGGACCCAGTGTCCTGGCAACCAGCCCTGGCGGCTGTCCCACCATGGGTCCCTGCACAAAGGGACAAACTCTCCCTCCCAGCTTGCACTGCCTCGGTTTCTCTGGGTGCACGGAATGGAGGTGCCAGATGCAAATCTGGCCCCTGACAATGCCCCGCCCAGGCCCCACACTGTACCATGTTCCCTTCTGCCTGGCCGGTGAGGGACGGAAAACACCAGAAAGGAAACAGAATTCTGGGTGGGAATGCAGAAGGTCTCCCAGGCTAAACCGGAAACCCGCACGCCTGTCCTGACCTGAAAGCCACCAGCTTCCTGCCTAAGGGGCCACCTCGGTCTGCCCCTCCATCAAGTGCTTCTCTCCCCTTCAGCGCCAGGCGGTACCTGGGACACAGAGCCGCAGTCACAGCGGACATGCCAGACCCGGTCTCCGACCGGCTTCTCAGACCTCAGAGAGGTGACCACAAGCCCATAACTCACGCCACTGGCTTCCTGTCCTGGGCACACACACGTGCCCCTGACCTCTGTGGCCACGTGCAGGGTGGGCAGGAAGCCTCACAGAACAATAAACTTTCATATTTTCCATGCTCTCTTTGAAGATTTGGGGCGCTTTTGATTATACATTAGGATTTTCCATGCTTAAGAGGGGGGCTGAATGGGAGAGGTGACGCCCATGTCTGTGTCACATGGCTTCAGGGGACAGGGAGGGAGTACTGCTATCCTAACACAGGTGCAGTGGGATAGAACTGTAGTCCCAGGCATTCAGGAGGCTAAGGCAGAAGATCACTAAAGGCTACAAACTCAAGGGCAACCTGGGCAACTTAAGCAAGACCCCATCTCTAGAACAAACAAGCGAGACTAAAACAAAGCCTGCCTGATGTGTTCCACACCCTCACTCTCTAGCGTCCTCAGAGCGTCCTCAGAGCCGCAGAGCTCCAGCACGTCCTAAGTCATCAGGAGGCGGGAAGCCTGTGGGGACGCAGCTGACAGAGCCTCATCCTGTGTGACATTCCATGAAGTCAGAGGAGGACAAAGGAGCAGGTGTCGTCGGGGTAGCTCAGAGAGGAGACACGGGGGGGGGGGCAGCGTCCCTCCCCTGGCAGGCCTCCTCCCCTTGGGGGATCTGCCTACAACAGGCCTGGCTGATCACGTGAAATTCGATCTTTAATTCTACAGGGAGCTCCATGCTGTTTTCCACAGCAGTGGCAACGCTCGGCATTCCCACCAACAGGGCATGGTGGTTCGGTTTCTCTGCACTCACACTTGCTACTTCCTGACTTTGATAGCAGCCATCCTAACGGGCGTGAGGTGGGACCTCACTGTGCTTCTGACTGGATTCCCTATTTGTGAATGACAGTCACCATCATTTACGTACCTTATGGCCATCTGTGTCTTTTTTTTTCCAGCCCAGTTAGCATCTGTATATTTTTAGGGGAAATGTCTATTCAAGTCCTTGGGGCACTTTTGAATCAGGTTATTTTCCTGCTGAATTATAGGAGTTCTTTATATACTCTACATATTAATCCCTTACCAGATGTATGATTTGCAAATGTTGTATATTTCTAAATGAGATTATTTCTCAGCACTTGTGGCACAAATGGGCAGGAAAAAGAAAGTCTGCCAAATCTTAGCCGTTCCCCTGGCTGGACTTCTGTTTTTCTGACCTCACCCCCGGAAGAGGGAGGGGCTGGGGATGAGGAGGGATCCTGGGAGATGATCGTCCTCCCTGCAGTGGGAACCAGAGTGAGCAGGCTTGCCTGTGCCCCGGCCTGTCAGCACAGGGCAGCGAGGAGGGCGCAAGCCAGGCTGCATCTCCAGTGAAACCTCACTCTCTCTCCGATACCAGGAACAGCGCTCACAGTACACCCACAGACACCCTGGGTCTCGCGTCACCCCACGCCAATGGACCACAGCCGGCACTGGGCCGTGCACAGCAGTCCCCAAGGTAGAAGTACACAGTAGCCAAACAACTCCATTCTGGCTGTGGAAACAATCGGTTCACTGATCCACAGTTACTGCCTTGCAAGAGTCCTTATCTGCAAATGTTAACATGGCATGTGGTTTTATTGGAATGCACTGCTGTTAGTTTATCTTAACCAAGTGCCATTTAGATTAGATAGGAAGAAAGATCCTGAAACTATCAAGAAAGATACAGAACTGAGTGTGAAAACATACCATTAAAAATGAAGAAAAATGTTGATGGACAGACGGAGGAGTCAGCAGGAGGAGTGCAAAGAGGCTCCCCATGGGCGGATCTGGGCTGGAAGCCCTCAAAGGGCAGGTCTGCGACTGCCACAGCATGTGGATCCTCATCTGCGTCTGCCCCCAACACCATAAGCCGTCTCACCAACCCCCACCCTGGGAGCTGCCCTCCGGCCCAATGTCCCCGGCCTGAGGCACAGAGCCTCTTCAGCGGCTCAGCACACGAGACTCCACAGAGACAGGGGCCACTCTGGGGGCCCTTCCCACCTAGCCCCTCACGCCTGCCTGCCCCACTGCACACTCATGCCCAGGCACGATGTGATCCCGACTCGCGACCCTCCTGCTTCCGCCAAGCCCCCGGCCTGTGTCCTGGGCAGTGCCCAGCCGCTGCTGGGCAGCAGGCATCACAGCCAGCGATAGGCGGCTCGGAGGGGGCGCCCAGTCACAGCAGCCTCTCCAGAGGACAGACGCAGGGGGACGGGCACACAGCAGAGTCCCACAGACCGCAAGTGGGGCCACACCAGGCCAAGGATGGGGCGGAGCTAGAGCGGCCAGGCATGCGGGAGGCAGAAGCAGGAACAAGCGATAGTGACAAGACCGCCTGGCCCAGCACATGGGGCCACACTGGAGGTGGCCAGAGTGACAGGGGATGACGAGAGGGAAGAGACATTTCCTTGAGGGACAAGAGAGCCACCGAGAGATGAGGCCAGGGGTTGGCACGCAGGTCTCAGGGCCACGCAGACCCTGCCCTTGACTGCTCAGGGGTCTGGTCAGCTTCACGCACCTCTGAGGATCTGACATCAGGCAACCAGGCAGGGCCATCTCAAGGCCACACTCAGGTCCCCTCGAGCTAACACAGGCCCCTGGGAGCCCCAGAACCAAGCCTCCCTCTACACTGTGCCAAGCAGGCCCCTGCCTGCCCCACCTGTAGGTCGAGAAGCAAGGAGCTGCCCCGAGACCCTCTCTGCCCCGGGCTCCGTCCAGCTGTCCATAGCCCCTGCTGTTGCTTGAGAGGCCAGAGGAGGGGAAAGGAAGGCAGAAGAGCTGGGAGGGAGGCGAAAGGACCCCATAGCCAGCTCCACCGGCCAGGTCACATGAAACTGGGTGCAGCCTCTCTAGCTACATCCAACCAGCATGGTACCTCCGGAGTCCCTGGTGACAGCCACATCATGGGCACCCCCCTCCCAGCATGCATCACAACCCTGCACACAGTGTCTGTTAGCCCAGCTCCACTGGGGAATCTGAGGCATAGAGACACAGCCATCATAGGAAGCCAGGACCCTGCCCACCACGTGCCACAGGACCCCACAGGGCAGAGGTAAAAGCAGCAGGGACAGGTCACACACCAGTCCCTGCACCGGCCAGCCCCAGGCTGTGAGTGTCACCCAGAGCTGTGAGTGCAGGTGCAGGCAGGATGAGCCTCCCTCCTGTCTCCCCTCTAAAGCCTGCTGTCTGCAGGGCAGCCTCGGGCTGCCAGATATCTGCTCCCTTACGGGGACAATGGGGTGTTATCGCAGCAATGGAAAAGCCACGGGAGCTGGGGGCTCTGCTGCTCCTCCAAAGTTATTAGGAAAAGACAGCTATGATGCTCCACCATGCCCCACGGGGCCACGGCCACCTGCTCCCATAGTCCCAGCTGTGACTGTCACACACTTGCACACGGGACACCCCAAGTGGGCCAGGCACACCCGGGAGCTAAGGACCAGTGCAAGCCCCTCCTGCCAGGAGGCCACCACACAGGGTACGCCGTCCAGCCTGAAGGCCCAGCTCTGAGGGACCTTCTGTGTCCCCTGCAAGCTGCTCACCATCCCTGGAAGGTTAATACAGTGCGTTGGGAGGCCACAATGTGCCTTGTGCAACTCTTCCGAGTGTGCGTACATTTAAAAAAGAACCCTGGCTTTTGTCTACACTAGGACTTAAAGAAGAGTGTCTGGCATGAAATTGGAGATACCGGGCTGCAGTGGGGCTCTGCCAGCTTGGGAATGCCACACCCCACAGGCGAACTGATTACCAGATGGCCGCAAGTTCTTACCTGAAGCAAAAGCACTAAGAATCCAGCCTTTGAGTTTTCCTGGAAAACGTCCAGCCCTCTCCCCCTAGGCTAGCACCCCAGCACGGCAGGAGGGGCTGGGGTGGCTTGGGGTGCCCTGGGATGCTTGGCCTGGCAGACAGCTCCCTCCCCTGGGTGCCCCTGACCCATTCTAGAAATAATCCACAACTATTTGCCAAGAGCCAGGCCCAGCCCATGGCAGGGGGCAGAAAGGACCCTGCCCTCCACGAAGAAGTGGCCACTAACACCAGGCTGGTCCCTGGAACCCTGGCAGCCTGGCCCACCCGTGTCCTGAAGGGACCCTGCTGCCTTTCCAATACCGACACCCCAGAAAACAACATGAAGCCACGGAGCACAGAACTAAAAAGGGCCAGTGACTCTGTGCACCTCTCAGTCTCCCGGAATTTAATCCTGGCCACTTAGATGAACCTGTCTTCAGGTTCCAGGACAACCAGAAAAAGCTTAGGAAATTACTTCCCCCAGGCTGTGACCTGAAAAATACCACACCAAACTTGGGAGTATTTTCCACACACTGTGCTGCACAAGATAAAATCTACCTCTGTTTGAATCCAAGTACTGGCGAGACCGAGGCCCGTGGCACAGGGCCACACACCACACCCCGGGCACAGCGGGACTCCGCTGCCGCCAGGGCCCCGCCTCCCACCCACCATGATCCTCAATCGGCTTCAGCCCAGCTTTCGGGGTGGACAGGCATCTGTGTCAGCCCAAAGCCCAGTGGTCTCCTGGACGGTGACGCCAGGTCCTGGGTGCAGCTGTGGTGTCACCATGGACATGGGCCACTTTCTGGGTGTCACCATCACAGCCCCCTCCTGACCGGCTCCTGCCATGGGCCCCAGATGCTTTCCCAGGGTCCCACCTCCCTGCCGCTTTACCTGTTGCCAAGGTGGGCACCCTGTCCCCAATGCGTCCAGATCCTCCTGTGGCTTGGGTCCCTTCTGGGCTCCCAGCCCACTCCGGCAACCCCTGCTATGCATCCATCCCTCCCCCAGGCCTGATGATTGAAAGAGAAGCAGCAGTTACGGCTCGGCACCCCGTCCCACAAGGAGCTCAGCCGCATCAGGCCTCTGGTGGTGATCCCCACCCCAACTCCCAGCACCCCTAAAGGTGCCAGTGCCCATGGCGGGTGCCCACCTGCACGGACAGGTAGAGTTACAGGACAGGCAGGACACTTGTGCACACTGGCCCGCCAACCTCTCCCCAGCCTGCACCTGGGCTTCCGCCCTCACTGGCTCCCTCTGAGCGCCACCCTCGTCTCCACCCCACTTACAGCCAGTAACTCTGTCCTCAGAGCGGCTCCCCATCGGCCTCCACACTAGTTCTCAAAGAGCCACCAAGGACCTGGCCTTGGCTAACTAACCAAGTCACAGCTCTGTCCCCAGGCCCCAGACAGTGCCAATCACGAGACTCCACAGCCCATGTGGGCCACAGCTCCTGAGGTGAGGCTGGGTCTGTTCTCATTCCCCACATCCTCCACCTGGGGCACTGCTGCCCAAAGCGGGGCCCCACAGGCACACTCTTGGTCTGCTCACTCTGAGATGGAAGAGGTGCCGCGACGGCCCAGATCCTGAGGCAGCAGTGGGAGAATCAAATGTGCTAAGATAGCAGAGTCAGGAGAGTTCCCAGCACACAGAACATCACCACGTCCAGTCACCAGATCCCTCTTCTGCCCTCTCACGCAGTGCAGCCGCCACGGAGGGGCCCCACTCAATCTCCCACGCCTCCCTCTGCCCTCTGCTCCCTGTCCGTGGCAACCTGCCCAGTGGTAACAGCTGTGACTCGGCCCTGGCACTTGCCCCAAACCTCCCCACTGCAGGCTGCCACAATCCCTCCAGCCACGCACTTCACACACCCACATCAGTACTCCCAGCCCCTCCAGGCCGTGAACTCAGCTCTGTGTCTATCGGTCCATCCGTCTGTCTCCCTGTATCCAGGCAGTAGGGGCTGCACTGGCCCTCCTGGGCCTTGCACATACATGGCAGGCACTCAAGAAGTGACCAAACCCTCCTGAATCTCAAAGCATGACCAAGCAATGATTCTCCAGAGCTCTCCAAGCCTGTACATGGTTAACGAGCTGCTGAGAGCGCCCCACTCTTCCGGGATGGCTTATGTCACTCTGCGAATCCAGCTCGACCACTGTGTGACTTGAGATCCTCCGGCCCTCGCTACCTGGGGGTTTGTGTGGAAATGTAACACGAGCTGAGGGCTGGCACCACCAGCGGGGCTCCTTGCTTCCTCCTTCATAATCTTCTATGTAAAAGTCACCTCCGTGTCCTGCATTTCAGTCGGCAAATACTTGTTAAAACTTTATCAAGCCTAGACGACTTCATACCATCCACTGCCCTCCAAAGTAAACAGCAAAAAGGTTACTCAATCACATTGTCCCGTTGAGTTCTAGTATTTTCTAACACGTTTGAATGACTCATCGACCAATCATCCCCGCCCCTCACATGCTGCTTTTCCCACATCCACTGGTCTGCTCTGCAGGTCCCGGGAGAGAGGGGGACCGCACACACGACCCAGGAATCTCAGCACTTTGGAAGCTGAGGCAGGAGGATCACCAAAAGTTCAAACCTGGTCTTCACAGTGAGTTCCAGGCTGGCCTGAACTACAAAGCAAGACCCTGTCTCAAAAGAGCCAATAAATAAGTCAATAAATACAAAACACAGCTTTTATAAACATCCACACTGAAAAGTCCCTGTTGCAGGATTGAAAATGTCACACGGACAGGTCACATAGCACAAGACAAAAATGTCACATACGAAACAAGCACCTTGTATGGCTGGATGGCGTTCAAGAGGGGCAGCTAGTTGAATCTAACCACATTCAGTCCTCATAATTTTTCAGCGAGTGTGTGTTTTGGAAGATGCTACACAAAGCCTTCAGGAAGGCTCATGGTCCCACGAAGGCCCCGCCCCTGACGGCAGGCCCCGCCCCCATCCTGACTTCAAGCTCCGCCCCCGTTGCGGGCTCCGCCCCTGCAGGGCCCTGGCCGGAAGGCTCCCACAGAACCTAATAGCCCGAGGTAATACTGCGTCAAAGCCTTCAGGGTAGGGCTGTAAATCCTGCCATGATACAGGCGTGAGTTTGAATCAACAGCTTTCCCACATTGCTCCCTAATGAAACCTAAGAGTCTGCCTCGGGTTCATCCAGGGCTCAGCTCTCGGTCTGGCGTGGTTTGCACCCAGGGCTCTGCTGTCTGGTCTTGGCCTGCAGCGGGTTCGTTGGTTTTCTGGAATATTAAAGAGCAGTCCACAAGGTCTGAAGGTGACACAGCATTCCCATGTGACTACCACACTGGAATAATCAGTTTACCAAGTAATTCCTCAAAAACTTTCCCTTAGGTGAGGGAGGGGAGTGTGAGGGGTGGGATTGTTTCCTGCTGATCACTCACTGGCTGTGGGAAAGTGGCCGAAGGCCCAAGGCCTCCATTGTTTTTCATCCATAAGCCTTTAGTTACCAGAAGGACAAACAGTGTGAGTGCAAGAGGCGGGAAAACTGCTCTGGTCCAAGCGCAGCCAAGGACCGCTGCACAGAAACCCAGTAGGGGCTCAATCGCTGGGCAGCGTGGAGTCCCCGGGCCCACCAAGAGCCGAGGTCCAGGTGTGGGCCTCCTGCCAACCAGCCCACCCATACCTGCTGTCCACATGCCCGGGGCACACACCACAGATGCTGCAGACACACAAATGCCCCTGCCCCCAACACAGGCCTGTCCCACTCACACACCACGCCCCCCCAAGATATGAACCCTAACGTTTTGCCAGGTTGTTTTTATGCAGACCAAAGACTGCACTCTGCTTTATCTAGCAAATACAAAGCCACATGAAAAAATGTACCCCGAGTAGCCACATCCCCAGTGAACAATCTATCCCTACCTAAGCGCCTGTTCTGTTATTCTCTACACACCCACACAACCTCATACCACCTAAAATATTCCCTGTGCAACCACAACTGAACCTGTGAGAGCCCCGTCACATTAGGAGACAAAGGGGGCTGGAACCTGCCCGCTACCCAACCCTCGCTGCACAGAATTCCCAAGACCAGTCAGAAAATGGACTTTTGCCTTCTTCCAGGGAACCCAAGGCAAACTGCATCCTGTTAACTTATTGTTTAAACAATTCGTCTGGAATGTGGCTCAGCCCACAGTGCTCAGCCCCTCTTCAGGGCATTTCGGTCTCATGAATAAGGTCGCTGGCTACACCGGTGGGTCCCATCCAGGATAGGACGGCAGATAGGCCCCTCAGAGAGCCACCCGGGTGTGTTCAACGGCCCCTGCCCTCCCCACTCCCTCCCTCTTCCCTGTGTCTCCCAATTCCCACACCCTCTGCTGTCCCTGTCCCCAGACTGCAGGCTGCCCAGGCACGCGGGGGTCAGCAGGGTGGGGGGCCGCCCTTCCCTGCCCAGACTTTGGGACTGAGCTGCCCCCTGCTCTCCTGGGCTCCCTCGGCTCCAGAGTGGGGAGCTGGGTTCTCACACTGGTTCCACCACCAGGTAGGGCAGGCTCTGAAACAGTTCCCAAATTACATGCTCACATCCAGGAGCAGGAGCCAAGATCAAACAGCGCCCCGCTTTTCAAAGAGCTGCACCAGAGACAGCACCCGGAGCCGACTGCTGTTATTATCTAGAGGAGACAGAAAGACCAGACTCGGGGAAGAGCAGGCGTATTATAGGGTGACTCAGGAACTGGAAGGTAATTTCCAACGGTCCCACCCGGGAACTAATTGGCACATGGAGCGGGCAGTGACCTTTCATCCTTCCAGACGGCGGTGCGTGTGGCCAGCTGACCAAAAAGGATCACCGAGCAAACCAGACGACCCAGATAACCCTGAGACAGGCTGTAACTGCACCACCCAGGACAAGGCCTGGGAAGCCCTGCACTTGAACTCGAAGAAGCCCGGGCCTGCTCCCTGCAGAAGTGCTGAGCCAAGCAGCGGGCACAGCTCCCCGTAGCCGGCCGTGTGGGGAGCACACTCCCTGCACCCAACAGAGGCAGCAGATGCCCAGAGCCTGCCTGGACGCGCCCTAGCACGCCTGCCTGGCAGGGCCCTTGGCGGGGCCCTGGGGCTCTCCGGGTGGCACGCGGGGAGCTGCTCCTCCCTCCCCAGGCCACTCACCCGACACAGACACCTCCATGAGCGCCTCCAGCGGCCGGTTGTTGTCCAGGTCCCGGCTGAGCTGCAGCTCACCCGTGGCAGAGTCCAGCAGCAGCAGGCGCAGCTCATTGCCCCGCAGGAAGGTGTAGTTGAGGCTGTCCGAGAGGTCGGGATCGTGGGCTGGGATGCGGCCGATCACGCCGCTGGGGAAGCTGTTGGACTTGTTAGTGACATAGTTGTTGAAGAGGATCTGGAAGTCCGGCAGCTCCGGTGGGTTGTCATTCTGGTCCAGGAGGTGGATGCGCACAGTGGCCCGGCTCACCAGTGGGGCTGACGTGGCCTGCACCACCAGCACATAGTCCCTGCGGACCTCGAAGTCCAGCTCGGCCAGGGCACGCAGGTCCCCGCTCAGCAGGTCCAGCTGGAAGACCTCCGGCACATTGCCTTCCACGATCTGATACATGATCTGGGCATTGGGGCCTTCATCAGGGTCATTGGCATGAATCTTTGCCACCACCGACCCCACTGGGCTGTTCTCCTCCACAAACAGCTCCAGTTCATCCCTCTCAAACACAGGGGGGTTGTCGTTAATGTCCAGGACAGTCACCTGGATTTCTACTGAGGCACTGAGGGCAGCCGGGCTGCCCCGATCCACAGCCAGAGCCCGAAGGCTGTACATAGCCACATTCTCCCGGTCCAGCCGACGCTGGGTGCGGATCACGCCAGACGTGGGCTCAATGTAGAAATCCCCATCGCCATCATCTCCGCCCTGGAAGGTGTACAGGAGACGACCATTGGGGCCCGAGTCCCTGTCCGTGGCAGAGACCTGGAGCACGCTAGTGGACGGGGGTGCATCCTCAAAGACAGAACCCTGATAGAAATCCCTCAGGAACCTGGGTGAGTTGTCATTGGCATCCAGGATGAGGATCTCCAGGGAGGTGGTGTCTGATTTCTGAGGGATGCCGTTGTCCCGGGCCGTGATGGCCAGCGTGTAGGCAGCCTGGTCCTCATAATCCAGCTCCGTCATGGTGTAGACGGTACCAGTGTCAGGGTCGATGCGGAACTGCGGCACGGGGTCCTCCAACACATATGTTATCCGGGCGTTCTCGCCTGTGTCCTCGTCAGTGGCACTGATGGTGGCAATGGAGGTACCCACAGGCCGGTCCTCACTGACGCTGACGGTGTAGTGGGAGCTCTGGAAGACTGGCCGATGGGTGTTGGCGTCAGTGACGTTGATGAAGACCTGCACAGTGTGTGAACGCGTGCCGTCCGACGCAGTCACAGCCAACACGTACTGCCGCTCCTGCTTGTAGTCCAAGGGCAGTGCGAGGGTGATCAGGCCACCGCCGCTCTGACTGCTGAGCGCAAAGCGGTTCCGAGTGTTGCCGCCTGTGAGCTGGTAGGTGATCACGCTGTTGGCATCACGGTCACGGGCCCTCAGAGTCAGCACGCTGCTCCCCACGATTGCGTCCTCATTGAGTCGGAGCTCATACAGGGGCTGGGTGAACACCGGGTCATTGTCATTCACGTCCAGCACCGTGATGGACACGCTGGCCGAGGAGCTCATGGGTGGTGAGCCGTGGTCCACTGCCTCCACCCCAAAGCTGTAGTGTTCCACCGTCTCACGGTCCAGCTCTGCACACACAGTGATCCAGCCTGAACTGTTGTGGATCTGGAAGGGGAAGTCCAGGGTGGAATCAGGGACCTCAGACCCAGCACTGCCGCCCAAGGCAGCCGAGCCTGTGTCGACCAGGCGATAGTGCAGACGGGCGTTCTCTCCTGCGTCTGCATCCACGGCCTGGATGTGCAGCACCGAGTGGCCCAGCGGCACGTTCTCCAGCACTGTGGCCTGGAAGGGGCTGCTCACGAAGATGGGCGCATTGTCGTTCACGTCCAGCACCTGCACAGAGACCAGCCCGGAGGAGTTGATGAGCGGCGGCCGGCCGCCGTCCTGGGCCTTGATGCGCAGTGTATACTCCCGGATGGCCTCAAAGTCCAGCGGGTTGATCACGTCCAGGCTCCCGCTCAGCGAATGTAGGTAGAACTGCCCCTTTAGGTTCCCGCTGACGATGCTGTAGTGTATGGCCGCGTTCTGACCCTGGTCCCGGTCGGTGGCTTGCACCCGAAGCACCGGCGTATTGACAGCCACATCCTCCGGCACCTGGACCACATAGCGCTTCTCGCTGAACTGAGGGTAGTTGTCATTCTCGTCCTCCACCACGATGTGCACGGTGGCCGTGGCGCTGAGCGGGCCCGGGTTGCGGCCCTGGTCATTGGCCTCCACCAGCAGCTGGTACTCGGCGGCCTCCTCCCGGTCCACCACCGCCCTAGTGCGCACCACACCTGAGCGCGCATCGATCTCGAAGACGCCGCCTGCGCCCTCCAGCAGGCGGTAGCGCATGTTGGCGTTGGAGGGCGCATCACCATCGGTGGCGCGGATGGTCAGCACCTCGTAGCCCACCTCCAGGTTCTCGCGTACCCGCTCCCGATACTCAGACTGCTCGAAGACTGGGCTGTGGTCGTTGGTGTCACTGACGGTGACAGTGAGGTAGGTGGCGGCTGAGCGCCGCGGCGAGCCGTGGTCCACAGCACTGACCTTGAGCACGTGCGTGTCCTTGGTCTCGCGGTCCAGCTCGTGGGCCGTGCTCACGGCGCCTGTGGCCGCATCGATGAGGAAGTAACCGTTGGAGCGCTCGTCGAATAGCGCCTCCATCTGGTAGCTCAGGCGCCCCGCCTCACCCTCGTCCGGGTCGTGCGCGCGCAGCTCGATGACCGCGGTGCCCGCTGGCTCGTTCTCGGGCACCGACACCTGGTAGCTGGGCAGCGGGAACTGCGGGGTCGTGCTGCCACCCGCGCCCCGCCTGGCCCGCCGCGACGCCCCCGATCGGGCCTGGGGAGAAATCGGCGACGATGGAGCCAGCGTCCCCGAGGGTGCATCCAGCTTCAGCTCCCCCAGGACTGCACCGGACGCGCGCCCCGGCGCGCACCGTAGGCACAGACGGACAGGACCTCCAGGCGGCGGGCAGAGGGGGTGGTGGTGTGGGCAACGGCGGGCGGGGACCAGGGCGAGAGCCTTGTGCACCGAGGCCGCACTGCCTCCAGGGGCCGGGGAGCGGAGCGTGCCGCCGATCCCGGGCCCCGATCGGCGACGCGGCCGAGCACCCGGCCGAGGATGCAGGCTCAGCGCCGTCGGGGCGCCCCGGGCCGCCAAGAGGTCTCCCATGGGCGGTGGCGGAGGTAGCAGGCGTCCTCGCAGGCGCAAGCAGCCTCGGGGCCCAGCGCCCGGCCCGCGCCGCCGGTCTGCCTGCCGCCCACCGTGGCTCACGTCCAGCAGCTCCCGCGGCGCCCGGGGAGAGCGCGCAGCGTCCCACGCGTGGGTCCAGGCGGACCCCGGGGCGAAGGCGCCGGCCCCACCAGGCAAGCGCAGCTCCCTGGCGGTCGCGCACGGCCCCAGCGCAGGCAGGGCGGCGGCCGCGGCCAGGAGCACCAGCGCGGGCAGCACGGGCGGCGGCGACGGCGCCATGGCCCGCAGCCCGAGCCGGGCGCCCGCGCACAATCCATGCACCCGGCGCACCCCCGCATCCACCCGGCGCGGTGGCCGGGGGGTGGCTCCCGCTCGCCCGGCGCCAGGCCCTCCGGGCGGCCCGCGCCTAGCCTCCCCGGGGGCCCTGGCGGAGACACCGGGGCCCACGAACCCGGCCTCGCCCGCAGCTTCCACTTCGAGAGCACTTTGCGAAAGTTGGCGAAGTTGGTTTCAAGATGGCTCCTCCGTGCGTCCCGGGAGAGCGCCGCGCATCCACCTGCGGCGCGGCGGCTCCAGGTGGCTCCGGCGCGGCCGCGGGGCGTGGGAAGCGGGGCGGGCAGCGATCCCCGAGCCGCTGATCCCTCCTCCCCCAGCGCCACCGCACAGTCCGGGCGGTCGGCTGTGCCCGGGCGGTGCGCTCGGCCCGCGCCCCTGCGCGCTCTCTCCGCCCCCAGCCCCGCCCCGCCCGGCCCCGCCACTTATTGTTCAGCCGGGGGGGTGGGGGGGAGCGGGCCCAGAGGTGCGCGCCACGAGGGTCGCCATGGAGACCCGGGGGCGCGGCCGGGCGGGGGCTGGGGGCCGGCCTCCCCCCGCGGCCTTCTCGCTGGCCTCCCCGGGGGGGCGGGGCCGAGGGCCCAGGGCGGAAAGGCGGGGCTGGGACGCGGGGAGCCGGGGGTGGTGGCTCTGCTGTTTGGTGACCTGGCGAGGTCCAGAGCCTTGTACCTCACCCCACCCCAGCTGATCGGCGGAGTCCCCCGGCTGGGGACCCCGGGGCGGGGGACAGGGACGGAGGTGTCCAGAGCTCCGTTAAGAGCTTGCGGTGGCTAGGGAACACTTAACACATTTACGGTGAGGCGCACGGAGGAGAAAAAACTCGCCCCAGCACAGCGTTCCAGGACTTTGAAATCCAGCGGACAGCTAACTAGAGTCGGGTCGCGCGCAAGTTTTAAACGAAAAGGAAAAAAAGAACAAAAACTGGGTTGACCTTTGAGAATTGGAGAGGACGACTGAGGCAAGCTGTACCCCCCACGTCTCTCGGCCTGCGCATTACCCGGCGGCGCGGCGTCCGGTCCCCACCCCACCCCCCAGGCCGCACTACCGCCGGAGCGAGACGCCGGGGAGTGCCGGCTCTGGGGGCGACCACCTGGCAGGGGCAGGCAGGACTGTGCCAGAGCAGGTTAGGGGGTTAGAACTTAAGAGCTGTGAGACTCACACCTCCCCGCCTGCGGGAGTGGAACCTTAGAGCCGAGAGACCCCCACCGGCCGCCCGGGGTAGCACTTTGCAGTCCCCAAGGGCGGGCTTTGTGACAGTCCCCCTCCTGTGGGGCCCTGGAACTGTGCCTCCCCGGGCAGGCGGGCGGGCGCTGTGGAGGCCACTGCAGCCTCTTAGGCCTCCAGCACTGAGGGTTGGGAGGGGTCCTCTGGCCTCGAGATGGCTCCTCCTGGGCTCAGTGAGTGGGTGGCCGGTCACCCCCGGGGGGGGGCTTTCCAACCAGCGACCAGCGAGGGTCCCTTCCACAGCCCTAGTTCCCCGCGGCCCACGGGAGGCGGGTCACACAGGCCGCGCAGCTGTAGGAGCAGATTTCTCCTCCGGAGCTTTGTGTGAGATGTGTGGATGTCACACAGGCTAACCCAGCTCTGCTCAAAGCCACCCAAGACCGTGTCTTTTCTTCCCACAGGTGACAATTTGAAGGCGTTATACTGATCTACAAGGCAGAGAGGCTTTGGATCCTTGCGATTCTGGGGGTTTCCACTGGCAAGTCTTTTTGCGGAATGTGCACAGGGAGGGAGAGGAGAAAAAGTCCATCCGCAAATGTGTGACCAGTCCAGAACCCCAGACTGCCCCTGGATTTGGACTTGAACTTCATGGGGAGGACCTTAGGGTAGGAGTTCCGGCTCAAGGAAGCAGGGCAAACACTGAGCCCAGAGCCTTGGGGTTCAAAGTTGGGGTGTAGGCAAGAGGGGGATCCGGGAGGGAGGGGAGCTGCAGAACCCCTGGAGTGCATATTTTGCAACAGAGCTTTAAATAGGGTGGGTTGGGTTTAAATAAACAAAATTCAAGTGCTGTGAATGGGTTCGGGTGTGGGCACGCTTTCCTGGAATCAGACACCTACAGGCTGCAGGATAACCAGGGCCTGCCCCTCACCCCTCACCGCTTCCTGGTCCTGGGCCCAGGCTGGAGCTTGCTGGCGAATGTCACTGCTGGAGGGGGCCAAGGTACAAGATGATCCCTGCGTGACCAGGGCACAAGCAAGCCTACGCCTACCAGGCTTTCTTGTAGGCTTAGGAGCAATATGCAAATAGGGACAAGGGACAGACAGCGCAGGGGGTGACAAGGAGTGACTTAAGGCCTGTGGCCCAGGGACATCCACTTCTACACATGAAGGCCACCATGGGGTTGGCTTTCTGATGACACGCTGAACCCACATGCCTCTCTGTGCTCTTTCCTGCGCGCTCATGCTGAGGCCACAGTGGTAAAGGGGGAAGGCGAGGAATTAAGAGACAGGCTGCAGCTTGTGGCCAGGCTGCAGGGTGGTCCAGTCACATCCTCAGGACAGAAGTGGGGATGCGGCGCAGCAGGGTTGTGCTTGCCTAGCATGCTCGAGGCCCAGGGTTTGGTCCCCAGACCTGGGGGGAAAAAAAATATATATATATATAAACAAATCAGAAATGGCTGGCATTATGGAGAGTCAAGTCCATTTCTGCCACTAATCGTATGACCTCTTCCAAGCTCTTCCAAGCTCTTCCAAGCGCTAACTCCTCATTCGGACATAACGATTGTCTTAGACTCCCGGCCTTGGTGAAGGATGAATAAGAAACCGCACGCAGAGGTTGGCACAGGCTGGTTCAGGCTGAGACCCACTGGGCTGGCCTCAACTGTTAGCTCTGTGCCACCTTTACCCAGTACTGCAGCCTTGTCATCACCACCTGCCGTGTGCAGGTGTTAAAAGGCTCCGGCGCTGTTCAAGGACAGGCGGGCCACAGCTTTCTCCTGATTCCTGCGGGTCTGTGCCGAGTGCTGATCGGCTCCACAAGGGTGCTTACAGATGGAGCTGAGGCCCAGAGGCGGAAGGGACACACCTGGGCTCCATGAAGAGAAGTGGCATTTGGGGTGGCCTCATCCGGCACTGCCTGAGAGCCACTGTCCAGCCCCCTCCCCGGTGGGATGCTCCCTTCCCCGTAGGCCAACAACTTGGGGCACCGAGTCAGGCCTCCAGTGACTCCCAGGGGCCCATTCTAGGGTAGGAGGGGACACGGAGCAGCCTGGGCCATTCTTGTCCCCCTCAGCCACCAGCCCTGTGAGCCCTGCCGTTTAAGGAGGTTTGGTCCACTCCCAGGCAAGCAGGGGGTTCTCATCGGTGTTTCTATTTTTCATGCACCCCTAGGCATTTCACGTGAACTTGAGAGTCTTTAAAAATAGAAGCAATTTTTTTTTTTAAGGAAGAAAGGCAGAAGCTATAGATTCCTGGTGTTGACTCTGTGTTCCAAACACGTTTTGCCAGGGGCTCTAACCAGAGCCCACATGAGTTCTGGAATCTGTTATTAGACAGTACATTCCCGGGCTGGTTTTCACACCATGGGCACCCCAAGAAACCGCCCCAGCAGAGCACGTCAGGGCCGCTCCATTCCGATCCTTCTGTGGAATTCGGGGGCCCAAGGCCTGGTCCCCCTGCCCTTACAAAGTGCCCCACGTCTGGTCTGGTGGGGTTCGACTCATGGAAAATGGAAACCTGGAGCAGAGAGGAAGCCTTGAGTTAATGAGGATGTTAACAGAAGAAGGGGACGAAGAGAATTTAGATCGTAATCAAACACGTTCAGGCACCCGCACTCGCTTCCCTGGAAGGCCGGGAAAACATCATGACAAAAAAGGAAAAATATTTTCCTGCTCAAAAGGTGCCAGAACCCGTCCAAATGATTTCTGCCTCTGCACTGGGTGTGGCCACCCAGGGGCCCTGGGCAAGGCCCTCCCGGGGGCCCTCAGATGCCAGCCCCCGCAGCACCGTCTCATGCCCAGAGCTGTCCTGTGTCCATCTGGGCAGCCAGGGTGGGGAGGGAAGACAAGGCACCCTTGCTCCTCTGCAGCCGCCTTGCCTGCCCTCGCCTCTGCACCAGCACCCACCATTGAGCCTCATTCTGGGTAGGTCCCCTGGGCCCAGCCCGGAGCAGCACTGGCCCCTAGTGGCTGAGTGCCGTCTCAACCCTGACTTCAGGGTCTCATCGTGAGCACCAGAAGCACCCACGGTCCGCAGGGGGAGGGACCCAGGTCCACCACAGACCCACAGCGCAGGCCAGCTCGAACAGACGGGTTGGGGGCAGTCTGGTCACTGTTACCAGCCCTGGAAGGGAGAATGAGGACCAGATCTGAGCACCCACACGGGAGCGCCTGGCTGTGCATTCAGGGCAGTGGCTGGGTGGGTGAGGGGCCCCACCTGATGCCTTGTCCTGAAGCCCAAAAGGGAAAGCGCTAAGGTCTTGCTTGATTATTTTCCTCCTTTAATTCCCTTCCTCCTCCCTCCCATTTTTGCAAAAAGATCCACTCAGCACACCACAGAATTTACCCTTCTTAAAGTGTATGGCTTCATCTTTTGTAGTATATTCACGGAGTTGTGCAACCATTACCATCTAATTCTAGAGCATTTTCATTACCCAAAAGGAAACTCGCGGCCATCCCCAATACCCCCACCCAATCATCCAGTTCCCAGAAACCGCTGATCCATGTCCTGTCCCTGTGATGTGCCTTCCCCAAAGTTTCATGTCCACTTCTGTGCCTGGCTTCTTTCACTTGGTATCAGCTTCAGAGTTCATCTGGGTTAGATCTCCTCCCTCTTCAGGGCTGAGTAATGTTCCATGACCCGGACACACCACAGTTCGTTACACAACCACCAGTGGGTGGGATTTGGGGTGGGTTCCACTTTTTTAACCATTAGAATCATCTTCCTTTGAGTGAGGAAAAGAGGGCAAGACACCACTCTCTCTGCAAAATTATCCACACAATCTTTTTTGGAATTATTCTTCATTTTCCTATTTTGACACAGTAGCCACAGCTACACTGTCCTCAGTGGTTTGCAGGGGACTTTCCTGGGGACTTTCCTCGGTCTTTGCCAGCTACGGGGAGGGACACTGAAGTTGGCTGACAGGATGAGGCAGGGAAGCCAGCAGCCTCTGCCTTCCGGTCCTCTCCCGACACCATGGCCATCCCCCGATGCGTGTGGCTGGGCAGCAGGGCCAATGGCCCCACAGCCCAGTGACAGGTGACACTGGTGTGGCCTGGCCTGCCTTCCCTAGCCCAGGGCTATGTCCTGCCCGGAATGGAGAGCCCAGTGCAAAGTCCCCAACCACGACACCCAGCTTTCTCCTCCCTCCATACCTGCATGCGTCCCTCCCTCCCCTCTGCTGACCCCCAATACCAGGTTGAAAGGGATGGTACCCTGTCCCCGGGGAGACAGACTGTCAACACAGGGGAACAGCACAATGTCAGGTGTGGACAATAAGGAGCACAGAGAGTGAACATGGTGACCCAGAGAGGCCATCACCAGGCCTCAGAGGAGCCCAGGCTGAAGGGGTGAGCATTGGGGAAGCACAGTCCAGGCAGCAGGTGTGCAAAGGCCCTGGGGCAGGCGCATGTGTGCTGGGGGTATTTGTGGCCCTGGTGGGTGGAGAGGCCATGTGGGGTCGCATGGACCACGGCAGAAACGCATCTTTTCTGTGTGTCTGATGGGAAGGCATTGGGCGGCTGAGAGCAGAGTGTAGTTCAAGGATCTCTTTGTCCAGCTTGGCATCCTGGTGCCTGGAAGTAGGTGGAGAAGGATGGAAGGCCACGCTCAGGCATCCTCATGGGGACCGATTGGGTCATGGATGGAGAAGCGGTCACATTTGGGCTGGAGTTTGGGGCAGGCCAGCAGGACTTGCCCTTGGAGCGGAAGTGAGGGGACGAGAGAGATGTCGCAGGGTCCCCAACATCTGTGCCGGCCAACGGGGCCCCGGCGATCCAGGTAACCAGGCAGGTGATGCGCCCCCTCTCCCTCCCCACCTGCAGGGCTGTCACACCAGTGCTGGGAAGCCTGTCTTGCTGCAGAAGGCCGACATCGAGGGAGCCAGTGAGGTGCTGGCTGCCCTGAGGGAGGGGACACCTGCCAAGAGGACAGGGAGGGAGCTAGCCGCCCATCGTGCTTGGGCAGGACATGGGACCAAGTCCCACAGCGAGGCCTGGCCCTAAGCCCAAAGACGGCCACCTCTGCGCTCACTCCAGGCCTGGGACAGAGTCCCTCCAAGAAGGGAGCCCACGTTCCAGGGAGCACGGGAATGCTGGTCTTGTGGCCGCTGGTGGAGAAGGAGACCCATGTAGCTTCCCAGCGAGAGACGCCAGCCCCGAGGAGCCACCGATGCTGAGGGGTCCCGGCTGCCAGTCTTGCCAGGGAGGAGGGTGAGCCTTGCGGGCTGAGTGGGGACCGCTGGGGAGGCTGGCCTGAGATCACCTGGAGCTGCAGGTAGCTCCATCCACAGCCCTGGTGCTGGCTGCACCCCAGGCAGCAGGGGAGCCCCGCACCCTGCTGGCAGAGGAGGGCCCTCCTGAGGGTGGGGCCCTGCGTCAGGCCCGCTGGAATGTGCCGACACGCTGGGATCTGCCGCTGCTGCAGGGAGCTCAATCCCGCCCGGATCAAAAGGGAGGACGATGGATGAGGACGCTATAAATAGGCAGTGCCACCGCCAGCTCAGGGTGCAGGAGGGGTGCGTGCTGGGTGCCGCCCGGCCAGAACGCTCTGGACCCAGCCGGACACCTGCGGCACACGGCTGCTTGCTCCATGCAGACGCGGGGACCAGGTGGCCTCCTGGCGGAGCATTCAGTTTCTGCACACTCCAGCCTCTGCTGGGCTGGCCGATTGGTTACTCTGAGTGTTGCTAAAATCTGCGTGCTCCATAGCTGGGCACCATCTGCAGGTACCTGGCTTGCGTCTCCCAGCCTGTCTTCTGCAGAGTGTCTGCTGGGCCTCTTTCCCTGTCATCGGAGGAGCGTGTGTTGACCAGGAGGCCCTGGGCAGCCGTCAGAGGCTGGCAGTGGGCTTGGCCAAGTCCCTGCTCCTCTCGGGGCCTCAGTCTCCTCTTCTATGAAATGGGTGCATCGGTTCCTTGCATCTGAGGTGACCAATCCCACACACTTCGCAACTTAGCACTACAGATGTTCAAGGGATGCAAGGCGTCTCGACGCTGCATGCTGGAGTTGCCCCACTTTGCCCTGGAGGATCCAAGAATCTCTTTCCTCACCTTTGCCAGCATCTTGAGGTCACCGTGTCCCTGGGCTTGTGACCTGTTCCATCTCCAAAGCCAGGCAAGTCCCCATCACCTGGAGGGTCCTGCCAGCTATGCTAGCTGCAGCCACCCAATCCAGGGTCACCTGCGCCCTTGAGGCCAGCCAGGGAGCAACCTCAGCTCCATCTGCATGTTGATTCTCCCACCCGGGATTGTGCACACATGGACTGCGGACAGCAGGGTGCGGAGGGCATGGTTGGTGGCAGAGCGGTCTGGCCACGCTGCCGGCAGGGTCATCTGTACCGGGCTGCACTGTCGGCGGAGGTCACCCTGCTGGGTGTCCTGGTGAGGGGCTGGGCATGTCCTCCAAGGCTGCCCCTCTCAGATCTTCCCCATACTTCCTCAGAGATTCCCCCTGGAACCGAGACTTGGGGCAGGGATGCCTCATTTCCTCGGGGCCACACCCTGCTTTAGGGGTCTGCTCTGTGCTCAACCCTGTCACCCTTGCTGAGTTCAGTCTACAAGAAGAGACCAATGTGCACACAACCTTGTTAAAATACCATGGGATAAATCCAAGGGACAGGCTTCCCTTTTGTGAGAAGATAAGGTATCTAAGAAAGCTTTCTAGGGTAACTGGGCTTTGAAGGGTGAATAGGAGTTCACTAGGCAGATGGGAATGGGAATTCTGACCACAGGAAACAACGCGTACAAAGGCATGGAGACAGTGTGTGTGTGGTGGAGGAGTTGGAGGCCACATGCAATCTGGTATGCTGCAGAGTTAAATGTAGAGGCGGTGGTTGGAGATGGGGCACAGCTGGGCAGTGCTGGGTTCGGGAGCCCGGTCTTTGTTCCCCAGGTAGTTGGGGTCTAAGATGGGCAGGGACACAGACAGCTGTACAGGTAGAACAGGCGGAGGCCACAGCGAGGTGGGGAGTGGTGCGGACAGGTGCTGGGCAGTCCTCCCCGAGGTCCAGCACAGTTTCCGGGATCGGGGGGCACCTGCCTGGGGCAGTGGTCTGGGACCTCTGAGCCCTGTGGTGCTGAGCACTTGGTGCAAGCGGTTGCCACGAGTTCCAGTCCTGCCATGCTAGCTGTGCGCCCAGGGCCGAGTTTGGCCTCTTTGTTCCTCCTTTACAGACAGGAGGAGAGCCTGCCAGCTGCCTGTTATCGCCCAATCCTGTGCCACGGGGAGCCCACCCACGTGGAAAAGGGGCTCAGAGGAGCCCCGAACGGCGATCTGGCGGGTGCCCGGGTGGTGCCCAACCCAGAAGGCCACCTTGAGAGCAATTCCAGGGCTCCTCCCACCACCAGCATCCCAGCCAGCAGCCCCACCAACACCCTGGACCCTGAGGACGCCTTGGGGCACCCCACCATTCTTTCTCTGAGTATTCGGCTGCACCTGAGTTCCCAGAGTCCCTCCGGCTGTCACCAGCAGGGGGCGGTGCTGCGTGCCCCGGAGCCGGAAGCTGGCTGTCCTCTGCAGGAAGCTGTGAAGGAAGCCCGACGGGCCACCCCGGTGCCATGGGCTGGCCCCCAAAACGTGCAGCCTGCGTTGGCACTAAACACCGACTGCATCAGCGGCCAAAGACACCAGCCCAGAGTGAGCAGCGTATCTGACTTCCGGCAGCATGGTGATCATCCTGCTGCCTGGCGCTATCAGTGTCTGCACACAGGTTGCTGTCACGCTGCCGAACTCAGAGTGCTGAACCAGGTGCAGTGGGGACACGAACCTGAGACTCTCGCATCGAGCCGAGACGCTCTGAAGGGCCGTGCTGCCTTAAGAAGTGAGGGGCTCCTAAGGGGACCGACTGGGGAAGTGTGGGTGTCTGCTTCAGAGCCCTGGGGGCAAAAAATACGAATTCCCTCGAGGCTTTGCAGCCACAAACCTGCTCACTCTCGGGGTGGAACTTTCCTGGGAGACAGGGAAATCTCAGCTCAAGAAATTAAATGCAGTGTCCCATGACGAGGAGACAGAGCAAGTGTGCTACCCTGGGTCTCCTCCTCCCATCCTCCTTTCCTTCCATCATACAAGGTCCACGTCACCTAGGCTGCCCTTGAACTCGTGGGCTCCAGGGATCTTCCTGCCTCAGTCTCCTGGCCTGGGACTACACGTGCACACCACCATGCCCGATTTAATCTCTTTATAAAACTCTGATGCCATCTCGGGAAGCCACCACCGTGGTCTTCTCTAATCCTGATCAGCACCCAAGGCTTCCTCTGAAAGCCATAGTTCACTTAAATTTTCACCCTCTTAATGCCTAACCACAGGGATTCAGTATCAGTGCAGCTTTGGAGGGATGTTTGAGCCCTACATGGCACTAGCAACTTGGATCCCACTTCAGGCCCCTCTGGGCAGCAACCCCGACGTCCCTCAGTCCCCTCCCCCACAACGACCCCGTGGGACCCCAGGATCCTGAGGGCTGTCACCCTCCACAGCACTGCCCCTCACATGCCAACCTCGGCTCTGCAGTCCCTTCCCTAGTGCCCCCAGCCCCAGCCTGGCAGACCCTCCCTTGGACCCCACACGGGCATCTACAGGCCACATCTGCCAGCATCTGCGCTGGAGTGAGTGGGGGACAGCCAGGAAGCACAGAGGCTGACCAGCACCTTGCAAAATAGGGAAACTGAGACTCAGAGAGGTGCAGGGACTTGCCAAGAGTGGCCAACAGGTAAGGCGCAGACCCCAGACTAGAATCTGGGCCAGCAGCCTGTCCCCAAGGGAAGAAGGCAGGGCTGCAGATGAAGAAGAAGCTGCCTGAGTCCCCAAGTGGTGCTCACCCGACAGGTAGTGGGACAAGCAGAGGGGACAGAGATGAGCTCACCAAGGGGTGAGCTCACCAAGGGGTGTGGCGCCCAGCCCCTGTGCTGCGCTGTCACCTGTGACCACAGGGTGGCGCCCACATCAGATTCAGAGGCCGGAGCTCTGGGGGCTATGTGCCGCAGCCCCTGTCCTGGGCCACAGGCTGGGGCTTCCCAGTGGAGGGGCCCCAAGTGCAGATGTGCTTGTAAAGGCCACGTCTACACAAGCCCAGGGTGATGAGGCCACAGAGGGGCCTGCTGTGCCCGCAGGCAGGGCAGGAGTTGGCAGAAGACGGGGTAGCAAAGTGCAATCCGAATTATCCCGGGTTGTCCAGTGGGTCGGGTAGAGTCACAGGAGGGAAGTAGGGGCTGCCCTGAGCTGTCAGAGGATGGCGTGGAGCAATGGGGACTCCAGGCTCAGAGGGGGAGGCAGCACCCAACACCCCCACAGGGCTGGCCAGGGGCCGCAGGAGGGAGCCGTGCGGGGAGCGGCCAGGGTCCTGCTGCTGTCCCTGCTGACTGCAGACTTGATGGCTCCAAGAGCACAAATTTACTCCCCTGGTGCTGGAGGCTGGAGGCCCAAAACGCGGCTCAGTGGGCTGAAGCTAAGGGCAGCAGGACCGGCTCCTCATGGGGCCTAGGGGACAGACCAGTCCTTGTCGCCTCTCCATGCTCATCGCCCTGTCCCCTGCCTGCCTCCCATGATGACATCCAGACCTGCTGTAAGCCAGGGTCATCTCTTCACATCAAGATCCCTTCTGCCTGGCAGGGTCACACAGCCGCAGGTACCTGGGAACAGGACGTTGGCACGGGGTGGGGCGACAAGATTGTGTCTGTCCCAAGTGCCACAGGATGCCGCATCAAGAAGAGATGGAAGGCAGGCAACAAGGACAGGAGTGCGGGGTCCAGGCAGCCCCGAGTGAAGGTGGCAGCTGGGCAGGCCTGAAGATGGAGCCATCAGACATCAGGGGCAGCAGGCAGGCAGGCAGATGGCAGGTGCACAATGTCCTAGGACACAGGGAGGGCCTGGAAGAGGCCGGGCAGGGAGGTGGGCTGAGCACGGGGCTCACTTCTCAGTGCTCATCAAGGCCCCAGGGCTGTCCACTTTGTCACTGTCAGGTAATGCTGGCCCGAGCACATTACATCGTAGCCCTCGGTCTCTCCATCTCCTAGCTGGGCAGTCATGTCCATCACCTCCTTCTGGCTCAGTGCCCAGCACCCCAGCCCCAGGCTCCCTCCCTGTCTCTGCACCCCCCATCTTCCCCCAGCTGGGCTCCCACGCCTGTGTGCTGGAGCCTGGGGTGGCCGTGGCTGCCCAGTTGAGGGCTGGGTGGGCATCTGGGATGGGCTGAGCCCCAGACTGTCCCTCCACCCACGTCCGAGCTCCTTCCCAGCTCCCTCCCTGCACCCCCACGCCAAGGTCTGGTCTGGAAGGCTACTCAGACCCCTCCCACCTCCAAGCACCCCAAGCCTCCAGGCTACACCTTCCTGGTGGGAAGCCTGGGAAGTTTCCTGGACCCAGGCTTTTTCCACCTATCGCCGCTCCCTCCCGAGTCTGGGCCTGGCCAGTCTAGCTTGACCTGGGTCCTCCAGCTCACTCCTTGGCTACTGGGTGGGGGCATCGCCTCCTCCGGAGGCCCTCTCTGCTTTTCAGGCATCTCCTCAGGCCCCATCAGGCCCTTCTGAGGTTCCTGCTGCTACCTCAATACTGTCATTACACAGGGCCTCTCTGTCAGATAAGAAGCCCCTGAGGCCAAGGACAGTATGGCCGTCCCTCCCCTCCCCTGCATGTCCCCCCAGCACAGAGTGCGCTTGTCCTCCTTTGCCCAGGCTCCTTTCTCACAGCCATAGCCCTTCTGGGGTACCCCCAACCTGCCTGGAACAGGGAGATCCCGGGGCTGGGGAGCCCAAGACCCAGAAGCTATGTCTGCTGAGGGCCAAGGCGGGAGGAGAGGAAATCCAGAGAGAGACGGGGGAGTCAGGGTTCATCCTGTCATCAGCAACTCACTCAGGGCCGAGGCCCACAGCTCCCAGCCCTGAACACTGTTCTGTCAGGGCTGAAGTTTGCAACAGGTGGACTCTGGGGACACCTAGACCCTGGCAGGGAGGACACACCTGCTGCCAGCTGCGATGACGGGGAGAGCCAGGTGCAAAGGTCAGAACCCAATTAACAGCAAGGAGAACGAGCCAAATCGTGGTCCCGGCCACGGGTGTAGTGGCGATGCCACAGAGAGCCCCCCGAGACCCCAGGTGAGTGCACAGCACGGTAGAGAAGGCACCTGGGGGACATGGCAGGAAAATAAAGCTGTGTTTGGGAAAACACGGTCCAGGCAGGAAGAGGAGCCCGGAGGCTGGCAGCAAGGCCCTGGGCACAACCTGCCCAAAGAGCGCTGGTCCTGCTCGGCTCTGGGGCAGCTCATGGTTCACCCCACACCCCACACCCCACATGGCCGCTGAGCCAGAGGACCGCTCTACACGGGGCGGCACCCACACACTGAGCCCCTTCTGCCTGAAACCACACCCAGGTCTGCCTGCTCTGTGGGAGGCAGGAGATGCTGGAGGAGGTTGAGCTCCCGGCCTGGCCATCACCCAGGGAGGGTCAGGGGTGTTTGGGCCAGAGGGAGATAGGATTGTTCTGCTTCCGGATTCTGGGGGCTGGAGGTGACTGTAGGGTGCCCAGGGTCAGTGGGTTTGAGGAAGGAGAGAAGAAATTAAAAACTAGGTTAAAAAAGAGACAAGGAAATTGAGATTGGATTTAACTGTAGGGTCAAGACACAAGTTACTCAAGCCTTTTCCTTTCCAAGTAAGAACAACAACAGAAACAAAAAACAAACAGAAAAACCTCCTAAAGGTCTTAAAAACAGTAAGCCAGTAAATCCAGGCTCTAGATCTGTCCCTTTCCCCTATAAACTGTGCTTCCTCCACCCGTCAAAAGCAGCAATATTGGTGGGCAGCAGATCTCAACTTGAAGCGCATACAGATGGCTTGCACTGTAACCTGACAGTGCAGACACCTGTCCTGGGCCACCCGTCTTGAAGACACCCTTAAACGTGCTGATCTCCGGCTGGAAATGTGCCTCACTTCTCAGCACCCGCACTCTACTCTCTAGTGTGTCCTAAAATCTCTGTCTAGGAAACTCTTCCCGAGTTTCTTACTGACGTGTCTTAAAAATTCCTTTTCTGAGCCCAGAGCCAGGGAACCTGCAAGCTTATTCTACAAAGGTGGGATAGGTTCCTTATTTGAGCCTCAGGGACCCTCAGACGCGCCCCGGTGACAGGTTGGGGCCAGAGGACTGGGGATGGGCAGGACATGCTGGGCACGCGCGAGCACACACACTCACCCACACGCGCACGCACGCGCACACACACACATGCACACGCAAATACACACGCCCCACAGGAAGAGGGGGTATGAAACCGAGCTGGAGGCCGAGCAGAGGAGGGTGAGGGTCAGTTCTGCCTTCGGTCCTTCTGTTCTCCACCACAACACCTGCAGTCTTCCCCGGTCAGAGCCGGGTGGGGGCCACAGTGTGTCCCGCCAAGCTGGATCAGGACCTCGGGGGTTCTACCGGAGGACCCCAGATGCTGGGGGCAGGCCCTTTCCGTCCCTGCCCCGCGTGCAGTGACCAGGGCGTGGGGCAGTGGCAGTGAGTTCCCTCGGCTGACTCAGATCAGACTGAGAGAAAGGTGGGGCGTGGGCAGGGGCCGTCCCGGGGACGGGCACGGGGCGAGCCCGGCACCTCGCGGCCCTTCCCAGCTGGGTGTCGGGCTGGGTGACTCGAGGATCAGGGTTGTCCTCTTCTGCCCGCAGCTCCGGGTCCAGTCCTGGGCCGGGCAGTGGCGATCGGGGACAGGTCGGGGACAGGCCTGCGGCCGCGCGTGCGCCTGGCTGCGAACCGGGACCCACGTGCTCCACCCAAACAAAGGCGGCGCCGCGTGACCGTCGCGCGCGTGCTCGGGGCGGGCGCGTCCCCGCGGGGGCGGGGCGGGGCGGCGCGTGCGCAGCGGGCGGCGCGCAGACTCCGCGCGCGCTCGCGGCCGGGCCGGGGCCGCCTCCTCGGGCTCCGGGCGGATGCGAGGTGGCCCCGATCTCCGCGCAGGGTAAGCAGCGCGCGGGGACCGCGTCGACGCCCGCCCCGAGCCCCGCACACTCGGCCCGGTCCCGCGCGGCCGGGCGTCGCGGGCTCGGCGCGTTGTGGCGGGTCGGATCCTGCCGGGCGAGAGGGGGCGTCCCGGGGATCCCCGGGGCCCAGGCAGGGTGGGGATCGCCGAGGCTGAGCCGCTGGAGGGGCACAGCGCCGCGGATGTCGACCTGCTGACCACTCCCGGGGGACGGGCGAGCTACAGGGCGCCCTGGACCCGTGCGACCCCAGAGGTGACCCGGCCGAAAGTTGTGCATGCCGGCTCCTCCTCGCTTCCCCTTTCTGCCCCGTCTCCCCTCCCTTTGTCTGGACGTCAGCTGGGGGGGCCCCGCCGGGACCTGTGGCAGCCGGGGCCTGTGTGTGCATGACAAGTGAGAAGGTGGGGCTCAGGGTGGCAGCCCCCAGCCCCGCCAGAGAGGAGGGAGGAGACCGGCGGCCTGGGACTGGGGGGACCTGTCCTTGCCTGGGGCTGGAGACTGGAGAAGCAGTGGTCCCCCAGGGCCGAAGCCTCAGTATGGCCCCCTCCCCTTGTCCACCCATAGCGCTGTCGACAGCCCTGCATTTCCAGAGGTGGGAAAGATTCAGTTTGGGGGAGACCTTCTGCAGGCTAGGGGCTCCCCTCACACCTTCCCGTGTGGTTGGGGAAGAGATTCAGAGCCTTGAGTGCCACCCCAGCACAGCCCAAGCTAGGGGCTTGCGGATGGTCGGGTCAGGGCTGTGCTGGGGCAGAGGTAGCACCTGTGCTGTGACCTTGGGCAAAGCCGTGAGCCTCCTGTGCCTCAGTTTCCTCAGCAGTTAAATGGGAGGAGGTGGATAAGAGAGTTAAATGGGGTGCCAGGGCTACCCTGGGTCAGGGATCAGAACAGGCCGATGAGGCCGGTGGTGCCCTTGGCCTCCCTAGAGTCCTGTGTCGCTTCCCTGCCATTGCCCTATCTGTGGTCCGGGCCCTTTGGGAACACACAGTCCAGTGAGTGAGTGTGTTCTGTCTACTTGGTGCCCTTGCCCTGTGCTGGGAGATGAAGCCACATCCCACAGTTGCCATCTGGGACACCCCATTGTGGGTCTCAGTAAGCCAGCCCCTTCCACCTGTCTGGGACCTCCCTGGACACCCCCGGTGGCTTCTTCCTTCCTTTGAGATGGGGCTGACCTTCCCAGTGCTCTGTGACTCTGGGGCAGGGGCCTCCAAGCCCCTGCAGTCCAGTCAGAGCTGGACCCAGGACTGTGGGCTCAGTCCTGGTGACCAGAAGGTCAGGTGTCTGGGACTCACTCTCAGTGGGCCACCACCTCTGCCCTGTGGTCTTAGCTGCCCCGGCTGATGGTGGGAGTGTGGCCGTCCCTACCTGTCCCTGTGGTGTTGGTGTGCTTGCACGCTAGAGAGCCATTTCCTGGAAGCAGCATGGGAAAGTCTGAGAGTTAAGGTCTGTTTCCACGCAGCCCTGGCTGCCTGCTTTTCTGTACCTCCTCCCGAGGAAGGACCAGGTGGCCTTTCTCCAAGCAGCCCTGGTGCCCCTCTTATCTGTAGAGTCCAGCTCTGAGTGGGTGCCAGGGGACATCTCAGTCACCAGTGTCAGCACCAGCTCTCCTTATCCTCATTTCTCTCACCTTCACCACCTAGAAAGCAGGAGGAGAATCAGCCTGGGTTTCCTGAATCACCATTTTTGTAGCACAATAGAGTAGTGGTTCAGCCACAATGGAAACAAAGTGTTATTAGATTCAGGAAGACACTGTTGCCTGCAGGAGCTCCTTGTAGAGAGTATTGGAGAGATGTCACAGGTGCCCCAGAAACACCAGTGCCCAGGTCTGTGTGGCATCTGCACAGGGAGACCGGAGGGCCTGATGTCCCCATGGCACGACCTGTGTTAGTGGTCATGTCATTCCTGGGAGGCCTCTTCCAGCTCCCCACACTCTGCTCTTGCGGCATGTCTCTGGAAACTCAGTCTGCTGAGCTCTGGGCTTGAATCCGGTGCCTGTTCTGGAGTGCTGTGGCCGGAGGTTCATTTCTGGGGGACACCCCTCTCCGCATTTTGGGAAGCCAGGCCGGTTTCTCCCGTATGACCTCTGGCCTCTTGTCTCTGGTGTTTCCTGTTTACGGGGCAGGGGTTAGGGGGCTCCTTCCTGTGGCTGTGGCGGGGGGCACCCCTTAGTGCCAGGGGTGTGCTGGCCAGCAAAGGAGACCCTGGTGCCTGGCCTGCAGCCAGCTCCCCCCTTCTCTGAGTTTCTGCCTCCTTCCTTGCGGGACTGCCCTGGAGGCTGCTGCCCGGCCCTGTTAGCTGTCAGGGACCCCATTTCTGTGGAAAGCCTGGTGCCTGGTGCTGCCTGGTGGCAGCTGGTGACAGCATTGGGGTGTGTGGCAGAGAGAGCACCCCTGCGCCCAGGGAAATTAATAATGAATCAAGGGAGATGAGACGTGGGCCGTGCGGAGTGAGTAATAGGTGGAATACAGATGTGCTTGCAGCTCTTCTCTCCTGGCTGGGAGGTGGCCGTCTCCTGGGAAGGCACCAGGGCAGGATGGCCACTCCCTTGGATGGCAGAAGGAAGGCCTTTGGTTGGGGCATCCGTGGGCCGGTTTGGGGGCTGCATGGCACCTGTGGGTTCAGATCTGCTTTTTCCTTGGCACTCTTGTTAAGCGATGAAAGTTCACGTTCCCGTAGTCAGTACCAGCTGGCTGGCATGGGAGGAGCCGGGATCCCCAGAAGTGACTGTAGTGACCAGCCAGGCGGGTGGGCCCCTGGGCAGCTGGCACCTGCTCGGAGCGGCAGTTACCTGGAGAAGGTACAGGCAGGACCCTCCGACACCTCTTCCTGCTGGGTCGCCCTAGCGGGAGAAAGCTGCGCTTCTCGCTTTGCGCGTCTGCACGTGGCCCCTCCGGATGGCCAGGGCGGGGACCTGGGGCTGTCATTCACCACTAATAACACTCCCCACCAAAGGCCATTGTTGGGATTGTTTGGCATGTGAGTTATAAACAGGGTTGTGATTATGCTTCAGCCTGTGATTAAAGTGCCCCGTGGTTACACGGGAAATATTAGCCTATCAAAATAATAATAATAATAGAAATCAGTCCACACACCAGACAGCAAGCTGAGTGCTTTGCAAGGAGCATCTCCAGGGTCCTCACAGCACATACATTAACCCTCCAGGTGAGGAAACTGAGGCTTAGAGCTGTGAACAGCTTGCCCAAGTGCCCGGTGTAGCAGAGCTGGGATTTGAACTTGGGTCATGTGCCTGTCACCACTGTGGCAGTCAGCGCTTTAACAGCCCTTTTGTAGAGTTCAGCCCGTGTCTGGGCTTGTGAAGGACTCACAGGCAGGAGCACATTTAACATTGGGACACGATGTCTCTGCTCTCAGATGTGTGGTGGTGGCAGAATGTGACAGTGTCCACCCAGGGCCCGATGGCCTTGCAAGCGCTTGGCGTGACTTATTTTCCTGACAACTGGGCACCTTTTCCCAGATGAGGACACCCCGGTCCAGGGAGGTTGGGTGCTTCCTGGAGGTACAAGCCGATGTGTGGGTGTCAGAGTGGATTTGAGCTGGTGGCCCTGGCCCAACCCAGGCCCCAGGCACAGGGGTTGCCCCGGGGGAAAATCTCTTTCTGGCCTTAGTTCAGTCACCTGCAAGCAAGGGCCTTGAGCTAGGGGACAGAAGCCAGTGTCGGAGACCACCTTCCCTCTGTGGTGGCCACCCCACGGGAAGAGGCCAGGGCTAGTGAGGGGCCACCCGTCTCCAGCATACTGGCCTCAGCTGTATTGAGGGGTGCCGTGGGTTGTTGAGGCCTTGGGAGGTTTCTGCCTCTGAAGCTAGGGCAGAGCATGGGGGTGCTGAGAGGTTGGGAAGTGGTTGATGGTGAGTTGTCACCTGTCCCTTGAGAGCAGTCTGTCCCAGACCCCCAGGCCACCAAACTCAGGTTCAGCTGCGCTGCAGAGAAACTCAGTGTCCCCAGACTGTTAGGGGCACCACAGGTTGGCTCATGCCTGGGAGGCTGACACTGGAGGAACGCGGGTTGGCGGGCAACTTGGTGATTTAGCAAGACCCTGTCTCAAAATAAAAATAAAAATAAAGGGCTGGGGATGTAGCTCAGTAGGAAGGCCCTGGTTCAATTCCCCAGTAACACACACAGGCACAGGCACTCATACACACACTCACACACACACACACACACACACACACACAGAGCCACTGCAGGTAGAAGACCCGTGGGAAGGGCCTCGGCCCCCACCTTTCCTTCTGCAGCAGGGTCTGGGCTGGCTGGAGTGTGCACCAGTCGGAGTGTGCCAAGGACCGCAGCCTGTGCCCCTGCACCCTCCCCACTGAGGGAGCCTCCTTTCTGGTGCGTGGCTGTGTGGTGGCACGTGCTGCTGTGCCCCGCCGGGGAGGCCTGCGCCCACCCACTCTGCTTCCTCCACTGCTTTTTCCCACTGCAGCCTTTGCCCCCTTCCCCCCACCATCCCCATTCCTCTGCTGCCCTCCAAGCCCAGGCTCTCCCCACACCTTCAGCGCCGCCTCTCTCCAGTCCACTCGGCCTCAGGTGACCCACAATGGCACAGCAAGGACACCTTCTTCTACCCTGGGTGTTTGTGTGCAATCTGGACTCCAGGGACCCTGGCCGTGGGTCCACTGCACCTGGGTGTGGTACACTAGGAAGCCGAGGCTGGGAGGCAGAGAGGGTGGCCAGGAGTTTATTCTTTGTGACCATCTTCGTGGAGTTGAAAACTCACATGCTGCACAACCCACTCATGTAAGGTGTACAGCGTGCAGCCTTTTAGTGTCACACGGCCCCCTCTGACCACTGCCACCATCTAAATTTAGAGTATTTCCATCACCCTGAAAAGACCCCAGGCCTTGGCTCTTAGACTCTCTCCACCCTGGGTGCCAGGTATGAGAGTTTCCTGCTGGTGTGGCTGCCTTAGCTTCCTGCAGGCACAGGGCTGCATGCCCCATTGCACACTGGTAGCTTCACTTTCCTGCTCTGCACTTGCGTTGCCTCATCCAGGAAGTGTTTCTGACCTTCTCCTCCCTGTCCCACAGCCTGTTGGCCCTGCCCATGTGCTGATTCTCCCCCCACAACCCCCGCAGTGTGTGGTTGTGTTTACCTGCTGGAGGGCAGGGTCCGGAGTTTGGGACAGCGCCTGACAAGTGTGTGTGTGTGAATGGCTGCATATGGTGGTGGGGGGTGGCTTGTGGAGCTGATTGCCCTGAGTTTGTCCCTGCCCACTGTTTCTGTCCCTTGGTCATCTGTCCAACATTGTACAAGTCTGTATCTTGACCTTCTGTGTCCTTGGAATGCCTAGGGGCAGGCATGGGGTCCTAGATGCTCAGGGAGGCAGAGCCAGCCTGCCCCACGCTAGCCTGCAGCTGGGGAACACGCTGGGGTTTTGTTTCTAATGTTTTCAAAACTCTTTCAGATTTACTGAAAAATTGCAAGGATAATATAGAGTTTCCATGTTACCCTGGCCCCCAGCTCATGGTTTATTATTAGCATTTAATGGTACCATATCTAGGGCTGGGGATTTATCTCAGCGGTTAGAGTGCTTGTCTTGCAAGCACAAGGCCCTGAGTTTGATCCCCAGCACCAAAAAAAAAAAAAGAAAGTACCATATCTAACAGTAGTGTATCTGTACCTGTCAGTAGTGTATCTGACAGTAGTGTGTCTAACAGTAGTGTGTCTAACAGTAATGTATATCTAACTGTGGTGTGTCTCACAATAGTGTATCTAACAGTAGTGTATCTAACAGCAGTGTATGTAGCAGTAGTGTATGTAACAGTGCATACATGTAACAGTAGTGTATGTAACAGTATGTGTAACAGCAGTCACAGTAGTGTATGTAACAGTAGTGTATGTAACAGTGTGTGTAACGGTGCATGTAACAGTGGTGTGTGCAACAGGAGTATATGTAATGGTAGTGTACCGAACAGTAGTTTGGTTCATTTGCTACAACCCATGAGCCAGTACGGACATGCTGTTAAGATTAACAAAGCCCATCCTATATGCAGGTTTCTTTAGTGTTTTCTTAATGTCCTTTCTCTGTCCCAGGACCCCATCCAAGTCCTGTGTGACTTTCAGCCATAATGCCACCTTTACTCCCCTTGGCTGTGACGTGTCCCAGACTTTTCTTACTCCGATGGCCCTGCGCGTCTTGAGGATTGGGTCTGTCCCAGGGCCCCTCTGTGGCTGTTTGTGTGGACGCTTGGAATTCCTCCATTGGAATTTGGATCTTTCTGCCTGGTCTGTGTGGGTGACAGGTTTGGGGAGGGGACTGCAGGGGGAGTCTCCTCTCACACGTGTCAGGCCACTGACTGTCCGTGTGACTCATCACTGTGGGTCCCTGGCTGAAGGGTGTCTGTGAGTGCCTGTACTGGCCAGTCACTCTGTTCCCTCCCTCCCTTCTGTGCGCCTTGGAAGGAAGTCCCTGTGTGCGACCACAGTGGAGGGGCAGGGAGCACCGTTGTACCCCAAGCCACTGAGTTATGTGGAATTCTACATGAGATCATTTTCTTCCACTGCTGGTTTCTGTCAGTGTGGATAAATCATGGGTGTTTTCTGTGCATTTCCACTTTACTTAGTGGCTTGACTCTTCCGCTGTGGTCACTGGGTCCCTTGAGTCCTGTCACCGTGGGTACCCGAGTTCTCACCTACAAGTTGTAGCTTCCGCCCCAGGATCAGCCACTGCTCAGGCAGGCCATGTCCCTCTGCTTGGACAGTGGTGTTGTCACGCACCAGCTCTGGATGTGGGGAGCGGGGCTTGCTGCAGGGTTCATCTGCTTCTGGGCCCCTCAGTTGTCAGTGTGAGGGAACACACATGTGCACGCTGACCACACACACCTACACACGCCCACAGCTGCGTCCACCTGTGGCCGTCTCTGTCTGCAGTGGGGGATGTGAGTTCATGCGATGAGAGACTCCAGTCCCTCACCCCACGAACCGTCTTGTCCTCTCCCCTCACTGACCAGTGTGTTTTTGCGGGCAGAGGGGAACCAGACCTCCTCCCACCGACCCTCGTTTATTTACCTCGGGGCCATTCCATACCAGGGTCCGTGCGACAGGACCGGAATTGTTATCCTGGACGCTGTAGCAGCAGCTTTACCACTTGGTTGTGCAGTGCGGGCACTGATGTTTCTGCCCAAGGCCCCCGGATTTCCGGCACCCTCTCCGTGTTCTGTGATGGGAGGGAGTGGGAAGAGGAAAGAGAGGAGGCCAAGGAGGCTCGGACTTCCCTGCCGTGCATTGGCTCGGGCTCCATGGGCCTTTGAAGTGTGAGGTAGGGCTGACTTTGAGTCTGGCCTCATCGGGGCAGGAGGAGAAAGGAAAGCTGCCAGCATCTTTGACTCAGATCCTTGGCTGGGTCTGGGCCTCTCTGCCTCTGGACGTGCCACTGTAGTGGGGGGCAGCCTTTGAAACGCTCTACAGAGCGGCACAGACTCCTGCTTGCCTTTCTGGGAAATGTCATTTGTGCCAGATGCTTTCGGAGGCTGTGTGGGAAGAGACTGGTGGACACGCATCCTGCTGGCTTGGGCTCTGTATCCCACTCTCCGTGCTGCACAGAGGGTTCTGGGTCCCCTGCCCTGTGGGGGCCTGTGGGGGTCCTCCGCGGGGGCTTCGGAACAGAGCTGGCTTAGCCTGGAGCCTGCAGGTGGGAGGTGAGCTGGGGGACCGGGAGGGAGCTGGGCTGAGGGCGTGCTGGAGAAAGGCGCGGCCGCCTGAGCAGGCCTGGAAGGCACCTGGACGATGCCTATCCTTGCTCTTGTCCCTCTTGAGACAAAGAGAGACAGGAAGTGGGCCGGCCTGCAGACAGCTCAGCCCTGGGGTCCCGATCCCTGTGACATGGGCAGAGCGCTGGGCATCTCGGGAGGGCGCCAGGCACTCCTGGGCCTGAGGGCGGCAGGGTGGGGCAGGCTGTGGTCTGTTCTATCTCTGCACACTGCTATTTCCACATGCGGCTTTTGGGGTCCTGGAGGAACCCGTCCTGTCTTCCCGCTGTGTCACCCCCACTGTGGAGGGTGGGCTCCCGGCACAGCCTTTCTTCTCTGCTCACCCACGTGTTCACCTGCTGTGTCCCTGGATCTCATCCCCTGTGTATCCAGGACCTGCTCTGCACCCGTACTAGACAGGGCTGAATGTCCCCTCTGCTCTCACTAGGCCATGCTGGGAAGGAGGAGAACGGCCCTGGCCGTGGCGGTTGGGGAGGGGTCCCTGGAGGGGTACAGGAGTGTGGCTAGGCTGGGAGGCCTTGGGCCCTGTGACTGCCCTCCCTGGGCCAGCTCGGGCTGTGTGGGGCCATGCAGCCAGCTTCTTAGGGGTCAGCTTCTCTCCCGGTTCCTGCAGACCAAGCCAGCATGTGTCCCAGCATGCTGCTGGCTCTATCCAGGCCCTCAAAATCACGGAGCCTTCGGCGTCCCCATGCGTCCCCCAGCCCCCTGGGCTGTCTCAGAAAGTGGGTGGAGCAACCCGGAGCTCCGCCCAGCCTGGAGCCTGGAACAAGGGTTTGGCACCCCAGTCCACTCAGGCTTGGGGTACTGGCCTCTCTGTGGTCCTTCCTGGGGGTGAGGAGTGGGGATGGGGGGCAGTCCTGTGGCCCTGGACTCCCTACTCACCCTGGCCACCACCATCTGCCCCATTCTGGTCCTCGCTGAGCCACGCTGGCCCTTCCTGTCCCTGGACTGAGATTCATGAGCCTGCGCATCCCGTGTGACACAAGACCTGGTGCTCTGAAC
Source organism: Hystrix cristata (assembly GCA_004026905.1). Taxonomy (NCBI): domain Eukaryota; kingdom Metazoa; phylum Chordata; class Mammalia; order Rodentia; family Hystricidae; genus Hystrix; species Hystrix cristata. The sequence continues at coordinate 96,398 of PVJO010004392.1, forward strand.
CCTTTCTGGGGTCCCCGCTTCCCAGGACAAAGTTGGCGACTGTTCGAGGCCACGCAGAGCGGATTGCCCCTGCCCACTTGCCTGGGAGAGTAACCCCAATGCGAGCATGGTCGGGATGCCCCACAGTCCTTGGTCCTCCTGCCTGGCAGCCCAGGGAGGGAGGGAGCTGAGGCCCACAGCCTGGAGGCCTTGGGGTCAGGACCCACAGTGCTCTCCCACTGTGACCCCTGGGGGGTCACAGCTGAAGCTAGGAAGATCACAAGTTCAAACCCAGCCTGTGCAGCTTAGTGACTGAGTGAGACTCTGTCTGAAAATAAAAAAAATAAAGGGCTGAGGACGCAGTTCGGTGTGAAGACCTTGGGTTCAATCCCCAGGATGCCAATAAATAAAATAAAATAAAATAAAATTTTAAAAAATTGAAAGCAACCTGAGTTGTTAAAAGAACACACAAACCTTCAATGTCACAAAGCCAGACTTTAGAACTAGAGCCGGAAGACAGCCTCCCACCCCCACCCCTGCCCCCAGGTTCACCACACAGGCCTGCCTTGGGATTGCACAGAACCTAGGAGGGTGGCTGGGCCTGGAGGGGCTCTGTGAGTGCACACCCTGCCTGCTGTCATGAGCCCGGGACCTGCCTGGCACCCCCCAGCCAGATGGTGATCTGTGTCCTCAGCCGCTGCTGGGAACAGCGAGGTGTGTGAATCATTTCGCAAACTCTTCGTCCAAGAAGTGACACTGAGGTTTCCGTGTGTGGGAGCAGGCGGGGGAGGTGCCTGGGAAGCCAGCTGTCCAGATCCACCAGCTTGGTCCCCCCAGAGCCCTGGGACGTGGAAGTGTCCTCCAGGGTCCGTGCTGGCTTTGGTGGCAGTTTCTGCAGCCCCTCTCCTGTTCCACCCAGTGGGATGGCCAGGGTCTGATGGGGGGCAGCAGCCGGGGACAAGGCAGGTGGTGAACAGGGGCAGTGGGGCCACTCCGAGGCAGGGAGGAGCAGAGCAGGTATGCTCAGCAACTCAGGAAGTAAGGTGACATTTTGTTTAACCACCAGTGCTGAAGAATGCAGGGGACGTGTGAATCACTACTGAGGCATCCCAGCCTCAGTTCAAATAGTGTGAGGTTGAGGGAGGGGACATCTCGGGGAGGGAGGGGAGCCACCTAGAGGCGGAGACCTGGGGTGCAATGTTTTTACTTTTTATTTGAGACAGGGTCTTCATATGTAGCTCAGGCTGGCCTCAAACTTGCAGTGGTCCTCCTGCCTCAGCCTCCTGAATGCTGGCATTACAGGTGTGCACCGCCACCCCAGAGTAGGATTTAAAGCAACGACATTTCCTAGAGGTCACGGCTGCTCCTTGGGGCCCAGCCTGGCCAGCAGCACGGGCTGCACATGTGTGACTTTGCTGCCTCAGAGTCGGTTTTGTAGAAGGAGATGAAATATGAGTCAACGGCCAAGGCTCAGGCCCCAGGGTGGGGCTGCAGGAATGGACCCGCCCCGCCGAGAGCCCTGCTGAAGCTGCAGGGTTGGGGGCCAGGGCAGGATGCAGTGGGTGGCGTGCAGGCATCTGGCGGGGACCTCCTGGGTAGGCAGCATGGACTTCTAGACTCGGCAGTGGCATGGTGCCTGGGTCAGGGCTCAGCCCCGACAGCGTCCGTCTTTGGCCAAGCGGTGCCTCCTGGGAGGGAGGGCAGGGCCGGGGAGTCTAGATGGCCACCATGTTACCACCTGCTCTGGGTGGCTAAGGAGCCTGCGGTTGGCAGGTGGCAGGGCGGAGGCTAGGTGCTGGGCACCTCAGCTCCCATCCATCTGGTGTCCTTTGGATTGAAGCCCTGGGGCTGGGGACCCACCAGCTGGGGCAGCGGTCACAGGCCTTGTGGGGGCAGCTGGCTGTGCTGACGTCAGGCAGACCTCATGCTCGCAGGCCGTGATGGGCATGTCTATGGGTAGCGGGGTGGGCAGCTGTCACAGAGGCAGGACAATGGCCTCTGCCCGGCCATGCTGGGCACGTGTGACCTTCTGCGACCTTAGCTGCTGCTGCACAGAGACCTGGCCAGGCGGCTGCACCTCTCCGGCCCGCCCAGGCCTCCTTCAGGTGCTTCCGGCCTCTGTCTCCACCGCTGCAGTGCTGTCCTCAGGCTCCCTGAGGCCCCACATGCCTGTCACTCGGCCAGGCCCGGGCAGTCCCAACGGGGATGGAGCAACCTGTGGCAGAGCTCACTGTGGGCCCCGCCAGCTGGAGCCTTCCTGTCCCCGGGGCATGCAGCCCCTGTGGCCTGGGGCTGGTGACGGAGCCTCGCCCTGCCCCCCAGAGTGAAGTCAGCGACTGCCGAGAGTGCAGAGGTGCTCCAGACGTCCGGGGTGAGGAGCTGACCCAGCAGTGACCGCAGCCGATGGCCGCTGTGCCGGCCGGCAGGGGCCAGGGCTGCAGCACCGCCCGGGCGGGACCCACAGGAGCAGCTCCTGCGGGTGGCAGCTGGAGTGAGACCCTGCTTGCCGGGCTCCAGGAGGGATCCCATCCATGGAGCCTCCTTCCAGGAAGTGAGCCCTGGGTGGGGCTGGGGGTGGGCGTAAGGGCCCCTGGTTGTGGGGCACCCAAGGGCAGGTGGTATGGTGCAGAGCCTGGGAAGGCTGCTGGGGCAGGGAGGGGTGATTCCCTAATTGTACCACCTGCCGCGGGCCAGGGGAGTTGTGGGGGTGGCTGCCATCCCCACAGCAGATCTCAAGGCTCCCGCTTTGCCGGGTAGGAAGTGGGCATCGAGAGGTCCCAGCCCAAGGGACCCAGAACACCTTTCCTTTGGTGACACTTTGGGGACCAGAGGGGTGAGCTGCAGGGCTAGAACCAGGGCTGGAGGCAGTGCCAGAGGGTCAACAGGCCGGAAGCACCTCCCTTGTGTGTCCCCCTCTCTCTGGGGGCCCAGCGTGGGATTATCACGTTTCTGTGTCGGAAACTTGGGGTTTGTTGGTTTAGACCCCAAATCAACCTGAGCAGAACAGCAGGGATACGGAGAGTTGTTGGCTGTGTCTCTGGGAACAACTTGTGCTCCCATCCTCTGCATGCTACATTAGCTGGGGACAGTCAGGAAGTGTCAGGCGGCATCCACGAGATGCTGAGGCCAGCCCCATCCTGAGGACTATGTGTCTGTCGCCCTGTCCTTAGCTGCAGGGCCCTGCACTCCTCCTGTGTCCCCAGCTGTGATGTCGGATGTCACACTGTGGCCCCTTGATGCCACCCACCTGTGTCCACATCCTGTCTCCAAGGCTGTGCAGCAGGTGGGTGCATTCTCTGAAGGATAATGTCATGGGGGACACCAGGCCCACTCCCACTACCACCACCCCGGCTGATTTAATTGACAAATAAGTGCTGTTCCTGCAAGTTGGGCGTGTGTAGTTTTAAATAATCGACTATTTAATTGTACCATTAAAAATAGCTCAGTGAGTTGCCTGCCCTGATTCACTGACTGAGACGCTGGCCTGGCTGCTGGCTGCACTGGGCTGGGTTCTTCCATTCACAGCTGGGCCCGGCTGTGCTCTGTTTCTCCTGGAAGGGTTTGCACATGCTCATTGTGCCCCTCCGGTGGGGGCAGCCACTTCCTCTGCAGTGGCAGAGCTGTGCTCCATTGGGGTCTCTCAGTGCTGTTGCTAGGGATGGAAGGAGTGGGGCAGTCACCTCTGAGCATCAAGATTCCTTGGTCAGCCTCACACCCTGTGCCTCCAGGTTGGGCTGAGCTGGGGAAGGGCTCCTGGCTCCTTGTCCTGCAGCCCGAGCTTCTGCCTAGACCAAGAAGTTGACTTTGCGGTGTTGGGTGTAAAGAGTTTTGGCATTGAGAACCTATTATGACCTATTTCTAAAGTATTTCAGAATCACTTACATGAATATTTCGTCCTAATTCTGTATAATTAGAATCTAGAAACCCCACTCCATGATTATTTTTTTCACCAACGTAACCTATATTAGAACTATCTCCATGTGGGTTTTTAAAAAACAAAGCATTTAAACAAAAACACGAAAGGAATTGATTTTATCTACCCTGTTTTAAAATGCTGGGGAATTCAGTGATTGCGTAAGTAACCTCGGAACCTTGGTAACTCTATTGCTCGATTGCAGACCTTTCCCTTTAACTAGTAGCAGAAGAGAAAATCTTGCAGAAATGTGAATTCCTACTCCAAGGCTGCTGCTACTGAGCCTGGCGTCGCCCCTGCCTGGTTCTTTCTCCTCAGGCTCAGGGAGCAGGAACTGGTGCCCGGGGGTGTCCCTCCAGGTGTCCCCCCTGGTGGATCCAGTTACTCAGTGAGCCCTCTCGTCCACTACCAAGCGTTCTCTGAGGCCTCTCACTGCTGGGCCTGCCCAGCGTGTGGCAGATGTGACCCTGCTGTGCCCACTGGAAGTCCAGGGAGGGCACACGCATCACTCACATGGCGGTGCAGGCTTTGAAGAGAGGAGACTTGCAGCCAAATCTTTCTGTCCTTTTTTTATGTTTCGGACCACAGCTGCACAGAACAGGCCGAGACACGGTCCTTGGGGCACAGCATGCTGCCATCATGGGTCCAGTGCGCTCTTTGTTGTGTGGTTGTTGACTGCTTACATCGTGGGTACCTGCGAGCTCTCCATTGGAACAAGAGCTGGGGCCCTGATGGTTCCTGACGTCCACCTGGTAGTTTTCCAGCCTCTAGCACCCCAGGGCCCCCGCTCCCCACGTCCTGGCCCTCCTTCCCTTGCCTTCTGTCCATTCACCTTCCTCTGGCCAGTGACACACCATCCTATCTATACAGCTTGTCCTGAGAGTCAGTGTCCTCCCTGCTCCTTCCTGCAGCGTGACCGGTAGGCAGGCCCGATCAGACCGGGTGGTGGGAGATGCAGAGCAACTAGGCCAGGGCAGGTGTGAAAGCCCAGAGTGGGGCAGGAGGTCTGGGCCGCAGAGGGAGGCTGTGGATGCCGGGGGCCCTCATGAAACAGCATTGCTGGGAAGAGGTCGTGGAAATGCGGGGCGTCGGGGGCAGCACAGGGAGGGCTGTGAGGGCCTCCCCTCTCCGCAGCAGGCCCTGTGCTCCGTGCGTCGGGTCTGGGACCTCCGAGTGGCCCAGGCTTATTTCTGCTGCTCCCAGTGCAATGCCAGGTGGGTAGAGTTTCCTGTGCCCACTTCCTGTAGGCCATGTGGTCCAGCTACCCGGAGGCGGGGGGGAGGCAGGACTTGCGCCCCCAATCCCAGCAACCCCTCCTCCTCCCAGGGACCCCAAGCCAGGCGCAGGCTCCTTGGGGGATGTTTCCCTTGGCATGGGGTGGGCTCGGCTGGACATGAGGCATCCCCAGGCTCCCTGAGCCTCCTGGACCTTTGTCCCAGAGTGATGCAGGTAATTGGCAATTGGGGCAGGTGTTCAGCTTGGCTGCTTTTTTTCTTCTTTGGTACTGAAGATTGAATACACGCCCTTTACACTGAGCTACTTTCCTAGCCCTTTTTTATTATTTATTTTGAGACAGGGTCTCACCAAGTCAGTAAGTTGCTCAGGCTGGGCTTGAACGTGTGATCTTCCTGCTTCAGCCTCCCAGAGTGCTGGGATTACAAAAGTGCACCACCACACCTAGCAATTTGGCTGCTTTCGTGAGCAGATGTCTCTTCCTGTTTTGGTTTCCTGGCCCATGAATCTCTGCATGTGAAGGGCCCCTCACCCGTGCCCCCATGTTGTAGCCCGAGGCTGGCTGTGCATGTGCAGGGCCCAGTGGTCATTAGGGCTCCCGAGGCCCCAGGGGCAGCGAGGTTCTGAGTTCGGAGAGGAAAATGGGCTCCCGAAGAGTCAGCTCGGCCTTCATCAAGGGCCGAGGAATGCTCCTCCTTGTGTGTGGTACGCCAGGCCACATCCGGTCATCCCCTGACCCCAGCCACCAGGGGACCGGCTTCTCCCACTGGCCCTGCTCCGAGTCAGCCCGGGCACCCGCTGCAGGTGATGGACCTGTCTGGCGGGTGCAGAGTGGAACGCGACCTGTCTGGGGTCCTGTGGTTACACCAAGCGGGGTCTTCTGGTCCCCGGCCTGAAAGCCAGCGCCCTGGCCTACCCAGCCACCCAGAGGGCTGAGCAGGCAGTTGTGCACGGGTGTGCGGAGGGCACGGGAGCCCCCACTGGATGTGTGGGCTAGCATGTTAGGATGGCTTCCTTTCTCAGAATTCTCTTTGCGGACACTTTGTTGGCATCGTCAGTCCGCGTCCAGATCAGCGTGTGAGGGAGGTCACAGGCGGCCCGTCTGTCCTGTTTGTCGCTGCTGCCAAACAGGCTGACTCTGGGACATGGTAGCCATGTCCAGCTCCAGACTCTAGCTGCATCCGGTTAAATTGCATCTATGAGGCAGACAGCCATTGACTTCCACAGGCGCGTGTGTGGCCAGGACCACAGGTGTCACCTGCCCTTCCTGCCGAGCCAGACTATGAGCCTGAAGTCAGCCTGTCCCTGTCACCTCTGGGCGTCACCTCTGGCTGAGGCTTGTAGGTGTGTGTGCCTGGCCAGGTCCCTGCATCTTCCTGTCTCAGTGGCCAGGACAAGGGAATTGGAGACGGGGCCCCGGGGCAGCCTTCTTTCTCCTCTGGTCACCGAGAACTGCACCTCCTGGTGGAGCTTTGATGGTTTGGGGAGAACAAGCCTCCACCTCCCGGATGGGCGCCTCCGCTCCATCATTGGCGGCGTGCCTGCAACCTGTTGGGCTGGTTAAGCCAGGTCTCCACGCCTGCGTCCCTGAGACCTGCCCTCTCACGGGAGGCCACGGCCCGACCTTTGGGCTCCCGGTGCTGCTGGAGGCCAGAGTGGAAGAGGCCTGCAGCCTCCCCAGTGCCGAGCCGGCTAGGAGCAGGGCTGATTCAGCCGGTGGGCGGTGGTGTGCCCTGGAGCGAGGCTGCTGGGAAGAGACTGTTTCCCCTCCGAGTTCCAGGGGCTGGACGTGAGTTTCCTAAAGAGGACGTGGTCTGCCGCCCAGAGGGTTGTGGGAATGAGATGATGTGGTGAGCTTCACTGAGATCTCTATCTCTCTTTCTCAGTCTCTCTCTCGTTTCAAGTGATTTTCTGGCGTGGTTTTAATTAAGACAATAACAAGTGCAGCTTAATTTGCAAGTTACTCTTCTGGGCAAGTTTCTATGAAATGCATATTTCTTTTTTGTTTTGTTTTGTTTGTTTGTTTTTCTGTGGTATTGGGGTCTGAACTCAGGGAATGCTGAACACTGAGCTACATCCCAGGTCCTTTTTAGATTTTTTGGAGACAGGGACTTATGTTGCCCAGCCTGGACTCAAACTTGGTGATCCTCCTGCCTCAGCCTCCTGGGTAGCTGGGATGACAGGTGTGCACTACTGCTCCTGGGTAGATTTTATTTCGTTCCTGTTTTCAGTTTCAGCTGTGCGCAGGTTGCCTTTGGAGCCTGTGGAAGGGGACATGTTCTGGTCAGCTGTCTGTTTAGTACATTAGTGTTGGGCAATGGTTGCCTCTTTCTGGTGAGGCTGGAAGGTTCTAGCAAGATGTGTGGGCTCCCTCGAGTGGAGTCAGGAATATGAGTGCTGGGCGGAGGGAGGAAGGGAAGGGTAAGTGGGGCTGTCGGTTTGCAGCTTGGCCTTTGTGCCCACGGATCCAGCGATGGGTGGCACAGGCACCGTCAGTTGCCCCCCTCCGTCTTTTTGAGCAGGGAAGGGAGGGCCGTCGGTTTGGTTTGGTCTGATTTGCTGGCTGTCGGACCCTGGCTCGTTAGTGGTTCTGGCCCTGCACTGAAGTGTGCAGAGTGCGTCCCTACCGTCCCCTCAGCTGCAGGACGGGAGGGTGGGGACCCCGAGATGAGAGGGGCCGTGCACAGCTTTGAGCTTCCAGGTGGACAGTGATACCTAGAACAGGAAAGAGGAGCTGCCACCGAAAGCTGAGTGCTGCAGCCCGGTGGGCACAGCAGGGACTAGGCAGCCTTGTGCAACACCTCACTTGTCAGTTATGAGGGAACAAGCAGCTGGAGGCGTGAGATAGGGGAGGTGCATGTGTGTGTGTGTGTGCGCGCGCGCGCGCGTGCGTGTAAAATGCTGGGACGGGCACGGTGTGAACTCCGCCGTGCACCTGTGCTGCCCACAGAGGGGCATCCTGGGAACTGTCACGGAGGCAGACACTGAGGTGCTGGGTTGCTTCGGGTCGTCGGAGACCTTGAGAAAACCTGTGCGGCAGAGTTTGAACCTGGGTCTCGGGCGAGGCAGGGCGAGGTGGGAGGTTTGTGCCCGGGTGGGCAGGCCTGGCTGTGCTGGTGGCTGCACGCTCTCGCCGTGCGGCCTTTGGTCCTTGAGCTGGCGCTTCCAAAGCGCGCTCTCACAGATTCGTTAAGAATTAAAACCTCTGCACAGAATCACCCAGCCACCCATACCTCCTGTGTGAACTCAGCCCTGTGGAATGAGGCTCACAGGTATCTGAAAGGGGGAGACCAGAACACCCCACAGGTCGGGCCCCTTCGGGTTGTGGTGTTGCTCACCTCTGTGGCAGTGGCCGTCTGGGTTCCCCGTGTCGTTCCAGTTGTGTCTTGCCGCCTTTCTCCCTGCGGAATGGGTGGGCAAGTGGGTGGTTACAGAGCTCACCCTCCCGGGAAGCCACCTGAGCCTCGCTGTTTACCGAACGGGTGGCCAGAGGGCAGAGGAGTCCTTTAATCACAAAAAGTTCTTCCCACAGTGTATGTTTTTGGAATTGTTTTATGCCTCAACTTCTTTTTTTAAAATATTTGTAGTATTTTTTTTATTATTTATAGACAAGCTGCTGTGTGTTCTAGGCTGGCTGTGAACTTACTGTGTAGCTCATGCTGGCTTCATACTCCAGGTGATCCTCCTGCCTCAGCCTCCTAGAGTGTTGGGATTGTAGGCATGCGCCACTGTGCCTGGCTTAGTGCCTTAAGTTCTTAAGGCTAGTGAGACTCAAGTACTCCTCTGAGGGAGTGCCACCACTGGCCTACAGCTGATCTTGCAGTTGCCACCCGGAGCAGCTGCCCTCTTTTCCTGGTGGTAGGATGTCGGGTCATTGTCCAGGGTCTCCCCAGAGCCCCACGTGGAGGGATGTGGCGAGAGGGAGTCACTGAGTCTTGCTAGAGCCAACGAGTCTTTGGCTGGCTCCAGCCTGGCCCATGTGGGGGTGTGTCCATGTGGGGTCTCAGGGAGGCATCTCCGTCTCCCGTCTTCCTGCTGGTGGCCTTCATCGCCCTCCTGCCCCGGTCTGTGTCACTTGAGCTTGTGCCCTGGCAGGCAGCCTCCCACGTCTCTGGGCTGCAGTGGTGAGTCCCACGGTCCCCCAGGTGCTGTCCCCAGAGAGAGCAGGGATGCTGGTGCCCAGCTGCGACAGGTGTGGGCCACATGCATGGGGCTGTGGATGCTCCTGGAGGCGGCGCAGCAGGCGGCACACACAGAGGTACCAGCCCTGCCACCTCGGGGACCACGCAGCCGGGCAGGAGGGCTCCCTGGAGCGGGAAGGTGTGCAGCGGGGAGACTGAGGGGCCCTGAGCAGTGGGGCTGGGCCACAGAGGGCTGTGGCACATCCTCTTGTGCGTAAAGATGGTGACACTGACCAGAGACCGCCTGAAGGAGCAGGAAAGTGTGAGGCTGAGGTTGTGTGCTGTGTCTCTGTGTGATGATCCAGCCTGGCTCCGGGGGCCTGCATGGGGAGGTCTGGGACGCCCGGCAGGAGCAGGGGGTCTCGTCTGGCTGCGTAGCTCTGTTCCTTGATTTTCTTGCTTGTAACAGGTGTGAGGACCAAGTCAGGTCACTGGGGCCCTCGTGGTCCCATCTCATCCTACGCGTCAGAGCTGTGTCCCCGGCCAGGGTAGGCTTCCTTCAACTCCTCATTTCCCAGGTCACCTGCACCTGACTCAGCCCTCAGTCCCTTACTTGTCTGGCCTGGGCCACCTTGTGGATGCCTGGCCCGAGGGACCCCACCTCTGCAGGTCCACAGAGGGGGAGTCATGGACTCTCGGGCCCACCTGCCACACCGTGCCAAGCCGGGGAGCAGGGTGCGCCAGGGCGCGGTCTTGGTCACAGAGCCGGGCCCTGTGGGACCGCGACCTTTGGTCCCCGGGCGCTGGTTGTGCCTGGCAGGTCAGGCAGTGGTGAGTGGCGTAGAGACGGGTCAGGCCGGGGTGGGGGCTGGGAGACACTGGGTCCCTAGCTGGCCCTTCTCCAGGAGGTGACTCTTGGGCTTTCTGGGGCTGCCGTTCCAGGTGAAATCCTGTCCTTTTCTCCTCCTCTCCTTGTGCTTTGGATCTCAGGTGTCCCCTGAGGCCTCCTCCACAAGCAGTTGTGCTCCGAGGCGGGGCTGTGGGAAGGTGCACCGATCCGGAAAGCTCTGCTTTCTGCTTTCCCATCAGTGGACTGATGAGTGATTCGTAATCTGCTGGCCTTGGTGTTGAAGGGCGTGGGTCGGGGTGTGGCCTTGCTGGCCCCTTCCTCTCAGGGCTGTCTCCGCTTCACAGCTGCCCTGAGGTGACCAGACCTCCTCCTGATGGCCCAGACACACAGACACCCATGACCATGGACTGCAACTGCAGACACCATGAGCCTAAAGAACCTGCCCCTCCTGTGAGTTATTTTCTCAGGTGTTCCTCAGGCGGTGGAAAACTGGCCGACCTCCTTCTTACAGTACCCAAATAGTAGGATGCTGGCCCGTGAGCCCTGGTCCTCACTTCCCCAGCCTGAGGGCCTCCTACAGGGACCCGGAGGGACCCGAAGTGGTGTCCCGCCTTTTCTGCCACCATGAAAACCATGATGCAGGAAGTCGCCTCGCCACGGTCTTCCCTGCATGAGGAGGAGACCATCCTGGGAGCAGAGTCGCAGGCTCGCCCGGTGCGGCAGGCTGCCCCCCATGCCCGTCCCCAGCGGGCAGCACTGTCTCCCTGCCCCGCACACTGTGATGGACGTCTGTTGGGGAAAGAGGCTCTTGGAGCGAGTGTAACCGGCTTCTCACTCCTTATAAGTGCAGGTCAGTCATCCTTCCCAGGTTGAAGATCTGCTTGTATTTTTCATTTTCTGAAAGCTGGCTGTACCTTCTATCCATTTTTCTACTTGCTGTTTATCAGCGTTGGACCCATTAATTCTTTGTGATAGGTATTGAGATACTTTCCCTCCAAATTACCATTTCTCTTTGACTAATGAAAGATTTTGTCTCGCAGGAAATTGTTTTTTGTTTTGTTTGGGTTGTTTTTGCAGTGCTGGGGATCGAGTGTGCTAGGCGAGTGCCCTCCCCCTGCCCCCTGAGCTCTGACCTGGCCCAGGGAAGCTGTTGTCAACACGAGCTGTCTGGTGCTATTTCATGTCCCTCTCAGGAGGACCTGTGTGGTCCCATGGTCACAGGGACTCCTGTCCCCTGCTCCATCCTTTAACACCTTCATTAATCTCCGTGCAGATCTTCGGGCCCTTTCCGATTTATGTTGCACAGATGTGATGTATGGGTCTGACGTTGTCTCCTTCCAGACAGCTACCCGGATGTGCCAACATCGGTTGTTGTAACCCGTGTCTTCCTTTCTGATGTAACCTTCCGCCCGGGTCTGTTTCCGTGCCCACTGGCCCGGCCCCCGCCTGCCGGAGGGGCTGCAGCGCCGTCGTGCTCTGTAATATGCAAGGCCCAGGCTCCCCACAGCACTCTCACTGATCACACTTTTCCTGGCTCTTTGACTTATTTAATTTTCCTTATGTGCCTTAATCTCAGCCTGTCTTCCTTCCTCTAAAGCCTTCATGTTGTTTGTTTAGGGGCTCATATTAAATTCATGGATAAAGCTGAGTGTAGTGGTGCACACTTGCAGTCCTAGCCCTTGGGAGGCTGAGGCAGGAGGATCACCGTGAGTTTGAGGCCAGCGTGGGCTCCATAGGGAGACCTTTCTCAAAAAAAAAAAAAAATTTATAGGTCACCTTGCAGAGATTTGGTTCTCTGCACCCTTCCCCCCCGGGTATGTGTAAATTGTGTGAAAATGCACACAGTGTAAAATTCACCACATTGACCACATCTCCATGCACAGTTCTGTGACATCAAGTGCACTCAAGATGTCACCCAGCCGTCACCACTGTCCACCAGAACTTTTCCCTCCCCAGCCGCAGGCAGCCATCGTGCTGCCTCCTGTCTCTGGGACTCCAGCCCTCTGGGGACCTCGTGTATCCAGTGTCCATCCTTCAGTGAGGGGTGTGTCTCAGTCCCTGTCCCCTGTGTGTGTAGACGGATGCCTGGGTAGCTGCCAGCCTCTGGCAGGTGTCTGCCTGAGCCCAGCTTTCAGTTCTTTTGGGCATGGAACCAGAAGTGGGGCTGCTGGCTCATACTGTAATTCTGTGCTCCATTTTTTGAGGACACGCCGTTCCTCCCCACCCTGCCCCAGCTGTGGGCGCTGGAGGTCAGGCGCCCCCTGCTGCTCTGCACTCTGCCCGCTCCCAGGCACACATCCCCACTCAGGCCTGGTGGGTGGCAGGAGCAGATCCTCCCCCGTGGAACAGAGGTGGGCCGCAGGTTCCCGGTCCCTTTCAGAGGGACCGCAGTACTCGCCACTGGGCGAGACCTCGTCCTAGCACCGCCAGGCCCAGAGTGTGGCTGCGGCAGCTGGAGGCGGGGACCCGGCTTGTGACGTTCGAAAGCGCCGACTGCTTGGCTCTCAGGAGTTTCACCAGTTGGTCTGTGATAAAAGTGAATGTTTACAAATGTAAAGTTAGATGACTGAGGCTGAAGACATCCGAACGTGGACACCACAGTCTCACCCTCCTGAGTTGTTCACCCGTGTTTTGCAGTGCTGCACGCAAGTTCCTCTTGTGTCTGGGCGGCAGACGTTCTGGTGGTGACAGCTGCTGGCCAGGGTGGGGGTCACACCGCGGGCCTGGGCCGTCCCTCCCTGTTCCCTGACCGTCCAGACTCGGCACACAGTGTCGAGCTGGCGGGGAGGCCGGCAGCCACAGAGTCGAGTGTGGCATGACGTCCTGTGCTGATATCCGGGTCAGTGGGCTCCTGTGGCAGCCCACCCTGCAGGACTGTGGTGGAATTCGGGTGAGCAAGATATTGCCCGACAGCCTTGAGGTTGGGCAGACCTGCGTGCCGTGCTGAGCCTGACAGGGACAGCTGAGGGGACAGGGTCACACCACAGACCCCACCGGGGACTCAGGGATCCAGACTGGGCCAGGGAGATGGGGTGGCCAGCTGGGAGCTGTGTAGGTGTTTGGGTCCTTCGGCCCCTGCTTTGGGAAATTAGGGAACAGTGGGGCTGGGGGCTCCTTCTCCCCCACGGGAGTCTGCTCCATCCTTACATCCTCTCCAGCCGCCCCAGTTGTCCTTGTCTGTGTGTCTGGGGGTCTCTGCCACCTAGGCCTCGCTGACACTGAGGTTAGGGCCGTCTTCCCCAGAGCACCAATCCTTGGCAGGGGACCGAGGGACCAGGTCTTGTCCAGCATCCCTGTGCCTCGGGGATGTTGTTGAGGAGTAAGGGTTGGCGTCCTGTGGGAAAGTGGGTGCTGCCTATCTGGGATCGGTTGGGGAGCCACCAGATAAGGAGGGTTTGAGGTGTGCAGCCAGGCAGGCCACAAGGCTACAGAAAGAATCCAGGGCCAGGCAATGGTGTGGAGGCCAGCAGCCACTTGCTCTTGCCAGTCTTGGGCTGGGAAGGGAAATGAGGCCTTTTGTGGTTCCCAAGCTCGGGCAGACACTGCCCCCTTTGTGTCCGGAAGCCATTCAGTGCTTTGCCAGGCAGTGCGCTCGCACCCAGGCGTCTGGCTGGACTCCGTCCTGCATGCACAGAGGGGCTGGGGAGCCTGGGGTGCTGGGAGCCCCCACAGCCCTGCCCCACAGGTGCTGCCCTCCCCAAGCCTTTCCAGCAGAACTGGCTCTGGGAGACGTGTGGTTACGGGGTCCTTGACGTGGTCCCCAAAACAGCTGCAGCTGAGGCGTCTAAGCATCTACTTCAAGGTCAAGTTACAGGGGTGCAGGCTGGGGGCATGTGGGGCACACTCTCCGGAGGGTTGGTGGACAGCCAGGCCCTGTGCAGCCCAGGAGGGTCTGACGATGAACAGTAGGCACTGTGCGACTTGGGCAAGACAGTGTGGTGAGGACAGCCCTTGCTCTGGGGTCATATGCTGCGTGCAAAATCCAGCTCTGGAA